>OY757015.1:159969980-160244887 GCA_963580285.1 Lucinisca nassula
GGACAGTATCCCGCACACCTCCACATGTACAATTACTGATTTTGGAAAATCAGTCTGTCGTTTTGAAAACTGCAGATTCCATATCAGATTTGGTGCAAGACTATCAAAACTATATTGGTGCTCATGGAGAATTTATTGCCCATCAACACTGTAGAGGTCATTTTGGAGACGTTGCTTGTAAGATCAAAGTAAAAAGGGCATACTTGTATTAACTTTTTGCAATTGTACATGTGTGCTTAGGGGTTTTATGGACCCCTCAGCCCATTAGGAGTATGTCTGGCATGATCAGTTAACCTAACCCAGTTCCAGGCACACTTAGATTCCTGATCTCAGATTTCCGATCTGTATTGATTCTTGATCATTGCCTTCACTTCTATTTCAGAACCTCTACCATTACGAAAAACGCCTGTTCAAATATATTGAAAATTGACATATTCCAACATTTTTCATATTTCTGCTCAAAAACATAGATTGTGGGTAGTGGAAGGATAATTAACTAGAACAATTTAGACCAAGGGGGATTTTGTCCGGGGGGGGGGGGGGGGGGGGGGGGGGGGGGAGGGGGGGATTTTGTCCAACCTGACATTATGGATGCTTGCATTAAAGTTGCCAGCCGTAGATATGTTTGCACCAAGTATCATTATTGAAGCTCTTATATATAGTTATTATACATAAAATTGTTTCTGTTATCATAGTTACTTCCAATGAACACTACACAAAATTTGTTTTGGTTTGGCTTGAGGACTCATTTACCCATGCCAAAGCCTCACTTTAATTTGCCATTAAAGGTTATTGTTTTAAACACCCAAGGGACCACTGTGTCTCTCGCAACGAAAATCATTAAAAAGGCTCAGATTTAGCATCACAAAAATTGGGCTAAACAAACTATTTCTAAATTTTCATACATGTTACATTTCATTAGATACCCGGTGTGTCTATTGGCAATGTTAGTTCCATCTTCTGAGAGAAACATGCCATCATGTATGGACATCCGGTTCTTATGCTGCTTTCAATAGAAACGCCAAAGAAAATCGTAATCGGTAATACTATATGCTATATAAATTTTCTGCATTATCTTCTATCATGGTTAATAGCCATGGTGGTGATGAAGTGTTTTTAAATAATTGCAAAAATTGAATGCCAGGTAAAGAAATGACAAAATTTCAAAAATTGCTATATCTTTAATTGAAAGGGAGATAATCTGAGTTCACAAATTAAAACTGTCCTTGAAATGCTTGTAAAGGTTAAGTGTGTGTGTGTTAGTTTCAGTTTTACATCCCACCAACAGCTAAGGTCATATGGAGATGGGACCTTAGTTTAAAGACTCATCTGAAAGTCTGGAGAAGCCCAGGATCGAACCCACAACCCCTGGTTTATGAGGCGAGTAGCATAACCACTATACCACGGAGACTTCTGAAAGGTTAAGTGTTATCCGATGTTCAGTGGATATGGTTCTTCATCTTAGTCACAAGAATGATTATCTGCGCATGCGCAATGCCAATTTCAGTGCAAAACCCCTTCTAGGCACATATTGCAAGACAACTCTTGAGCAGAAAGTTGGGGCAAATGCAAGTTTGTGCATTTTCTAGCGATACTAACTATTCAAATGTCTACAGCCATCGATAGCTCGAAAGCTACAAGATAGCTAGTAAGTTTCATCATAGGTGACAGCTTTGAATGTTACTTTTCCCCAAAATATGATCCTGGTTTCCTTTTAGAATGCCTGTCGCAGAAGGTTTGGAGGTATCATCGGTTATTACAGTAAATACTTTCATCTCTGCGCCTTTGAAAAGAAATGCAATTCTGTAATTTACACTTCTACAAGGAAAAAAATGAAACCGCTTTCTAGACTCTTTAATTGCACGCTGGTGGGTCAGGCCTCAGATTCTATGACAGTTCCAGCGTAAAGGCTTACTTATGTAATGCTGATTGGTACCTGATGCTCTGTCTATGGTCGGGCCCATCAGAGTCAAACTGTTGGTTTCTTTTGCTCCAGCATTTCAGTGGTTTGTTGCTGTCGAGTCTTCACCATTATTTCATCATATTTATTTTTGTGTTCTCAGAGATGTTGCACTGATGAGTTAGAAAGCCTTCATGTGGACTCAACAAACTAGAGAAAGTGACCAGTGGGTCACGTATACCCCCGGCCAGCGCCATACTCTGATATATCTTTTGAGCTTGTATGTAATATGAATGAAGATGTCAAGAAACTATAAGAATCTATAAAAATTAATGTGCTTGTAAAAGCTAAATCAAACATAAAATTTCTACATGGACCAAGGGAGTGAGGGCATCAAAGTTACTGAAGGGGTTGGGGTATCAATGTTACTGAAGCAGCAGTGTGGGATATGCATCAATGAAATCTTTGGACTGGTACATTGATGCAAGTAACATTGATGCAAGTATCAACTGAATTTGTCTTAGAGTTTAGAACATACAGGCATCTATAAACTTTGTCATAAAACTTTAACCAAATATAAAATTTCTAAGTCCGTGAACTTGACCTCAAGGTCACTGTGGGGGTGGGACATGCATCAATGAAATTTTTAGACCAGTATGCAACATCAGTATAAGTATCAACTAAATCTATAGAAGGCTTCAGAAGATACAATCTCTCTGAAACTTTGACGCAAAACTTTAACCAAATGTAAAATGGGTGGGACATGCATCAATGAAATCTTTAGATCAGAATGTAACTTCAGTGTATGTATCAACTAAATCTATCAAAGGGGTCAGAAGATACAATCTCTTAGAAACTTTGATGCAAGATAGATGGAAAGACGGACACACGGACAGATGAACGGCAGGACGAAAACATTATAGCCCACAGCACACTTCGTATGCCAGGGGTATAAATAGCATATTTCGTATGCCAGGGGTATAATTATTTGTCTAGGCTTAGGTCTGTTGTTGAAAAAGCTTTCAAAAATCCTCATATTGTATGCATGTTTTGAGGATTGAAAATAAAGCTTTCAATACTGTCTGGAGAGGGGCGTTATTTCAAAAACTGAAATGTATGGAAGTGGATGGCAATATTTTATCAGTATTAACTATGTATGCTGAGGTAAATTACTCGATAAAACTTCTGTATGGCCTTACAAATACTGTCAAATCTGGTACTGGTCTTAAACAAGGGTGTGTCCTTTATTGTTCAATCTTTATGTGAATGACTTGCCAGATATATTTAATGAGGGCCATGCCCCAGTTGAAGTTGGCAGGTTTCATGTATGCAGATGATTTAGTGCTTATGGCAAACTCAATGGAAGGGTTGCAAAAGTGTTTTTGTTTGTTTGAATGGGGGTTTAACGTCCCCGTCAACACTATTTAGGTCACTTTGATGACATTACTTCCAATTTTGTGGGACTTTTACCCGACATTGAGGTGGAATGACATCTCAATCCCTGCCCCCCAATGAAACCAGAAGGCCTAAATGCATTGACCGATCTAACTCACACCGCTTTGCCTGGCTTCTTAGCGGTTTACCGGTAATCGTGTGTGGTCAGATTCAGCTCTGCGTGGAAGCATCATGCAACTCAATCTATTTCTCCAAGCCCCGATGGGCGGGGGCAAAGCAAAAGTGTTTAGAAGATTTGAATATTTACTGTAATACACGGAAGTGAAAAGATAATACAGAAAAGACTCAACAAAGGTGGAAGGCTAATCAAGAACAATACATTCTACATGTATTATGAAAACACAGTTCTCCAAACTGTTCAAGAATATAAATATCTAGGTGTTGTGGTTAAGGCATCAGACATATTTACAAAATGAATATTAGAATTACAAAACAAAGCTCTTACAGTTTTATTTATGATTAGATCAAAGTTTCAGTGATCACATATATATCCTGCTTTGCAGTTTAAACTTTTGATGCATCAGTCAAGCCAGTATTGCTGTACTGCTGCGAAATTTGAATCCCTTAGGCATTAAATTTTATTAAGATTAGCAAATGCAAGAATAAATATAATTTAGAAGAATCGTATGAAGATTGTTTGCCTGAACATATTCACACAAAGTTCTGTAAGTTTCTGATTGGTGCAAATAAGTATTCATCAAACATGGCCAGTAAAAGTGAAACTGGAAGATATCCTTTAGCAATCACAGCTATTTTACATACGATAAAGTACTGGATACAAATGAATGAACAACAAAATGCAAATAAATTTTCTTTCCAAAGTATGAAAAACATGGATGACACAGAATCTGTTTATGCTGAGAATATCAAGATCCTATTAAAATTATTGAATTTTGAATATGTATGGGACAACTTCTAGACTTATCAAAAGCTTTGAAGAACAAATTGATTTCACGCTACAATGATTTCTTCCAGTCAGTAATTTCTGGTAACTATAAAATCAAAGGTCGATACATGGATAAATTACATACTTCAAACTATTTAAAGAATCATACAAATTAGAAAATTACCTAAGCTTAAAGGCATTTATTCTGTAACAGTAAAACACACCGTGTGTCCATAATTGTTTTATTGCCCCCTGTGATATACTGACTATAGCAGATCAAAGGCGGCCCTTAATAGGGTGATTAGTAGCTCTTGTTGAATCCCCTGACTGAGACACTTAAGGGGAAAATCAATAATGTACACCAGTCAACAGTAAGTAATTTATTGATTTTCCCCAAGGCGGCCCCTTACCTGTTGAAGACAGAGGACTTCTCTCCAGTGAGCACTGAGGGCTACATAATATTATGTAATGAAATGATAGTCCTCAATAATCAAGAATAAATGCCTTTAAGTATTGACAGAATTGTCATTGGAGAGCAAAGCTCATCTGGAAAGGTGCCATTAAGGTCATGGGCATAAGAAGGGTATTCCTGACTAAAACCTCTGACCTTTGTCTATCATCATACCAAATATGAACCAAATCTAACAAATGGTTTTGGAAAATATGAGCTCTTAAAAAATTTAACATAAAGTTGCAAAATCCATGACATGATGGATTTGGTTCATATTTGGTATGATAATAGACAAAGGCCAGAGTTTTTTTTTTTCAGGAATACCCTTCCTATGCCCATGACCTTAATGACACCTTTCCAGATGAGCTATACTGTCTGATGACAGTTTTTGAAATTTGCATAAGGCACAGAGGTTGCATATTTTTCAATTGATAAAGTTGGAGCAATTTGATTAAGTCCCTGTTATATTCATTGAAATTCATGCAGCAGAGTTTGAGAAGAACTTTGATAGCCATATATAAAACAAAACTGCCTTGCCCACTGGTGGCCATATCTATCAATCAACATGATTTGAAGTAATCTGATAGGAGTAAATCAAAGAATATTTCTGAAGAAATTCATTAGAATCCCTTGAAAAGATTGTTGGGAGACATTTTAAACTTTTTCTTGCTTTTGCAATGACAATGTTCTGCATGGATTCAAGTTTGAATCTGAGAGAAGACAATGAGAGAAGCATTCTTACTAAGTTTCATGACAATCAGTCCTCTGGTTACAGATGAGATGTTTTTGTGAAAAGCTAATACATGACAGATAGTACACAAAAGACAATTACAATTGCTCACTTCATATTTACTTACGTTAACCCTTATCCTGCTGAACACAACTACCCCAACCTGCAAACAGTGTAGAAGCCATCTGCTCTGGATCTACACTGTTTGTCATGCAGTTTGTAAATTTGAGGGAATGTATCAAGTAATTTGATTGGTTGATAGTCAGCATTGGGCATGGCTAAATTAACTTATTCAGCAGGATAATAGTTTGAAAAAAATTTGGAGTTAATCAAGGGAATGTATCTGACTTTTATACACATACCCAGTCTATATCCTGACAATATGCAAGTTTCAAACCATGAATTCTTGAATACTGTAAGAGGAGTTACAGAGACATGAACTGTGCTAGATAAGGCAACAGACAGATGTATGTACAAATAAGGATAAGTCTCTTTGACCTCCTCCACTTTTTAGCAAGGGCATAAAAAACAACACAACTTTCTGACGTTTATAGGTTCTTTTTAATTGTTACAGAAACTGATCACAGAATGCTTCTGACAACCAATAAATAAATAAACAATACTACTTTATGTATGTGCTACTACCGTAAAACTCCTAAAAATTCGGACACCTTGACGACTTGCTATAGTTCTCCTTAAATTTTAGCAAATTTGTTCCAAGGTCAAGCAAGGAATCCAAAAAGTGCCAACGGAATTGCAAACAGTGTAGACCCTGATCAGACTGCTCCATCAGGACCAGTCTGATCTGGGTTTGCACTGTTTGCTTAGGCCTATCTGTCCAAATACTTTGGATTATTGCGGAATTTTAATAACCTTATACCAAAGCTCCATATAAGGAGGCAAAATTTCTGCCGAAGACTACATCGGGCCTGTGATCGTGGACTAACATGTGGGTTGACACTACACTTGATGCAGGGTCAACACTAGGGTGAACGCAAATGTTTACAAAGTCAGTGAACCATGGAATGTAGGTCAAGGTTAAATACAAATGCTTCCATTAATGTTGCCATCCCAAGATGCCAATTTGTATCCAGTATCATGAATGAGCCTCTTATAGTTCTTCGGAAATGGACTCTTATATTAGAGTGAATGGTAAGGTAAATGCAAATGTTTTCAAAGTCAGTGAACCATAAAATGTAGGTCAAGGTCAAATATGGTTGCTTGCATTAAGTTGCTATCCCATGATGCAAGTTTGTAACAAGTATCATTGATGAGGCTCTAATAGTTCTTGAGAAATGGACTCTTACATTAGGGTGAACGCCAGAGTGAACGCAATTGTTGACAGCTTGACAAACTGACGGAAAATGGGACTCCTAAATGGCGCCATGCTAAAAGCAGGCACGATAACAACTGTTTTCCTTCACCTAAGTCTAGACCAGTATATCACTTGCTTAAGTATGCATGTATAAATAACAGAAAATATCCCTCATCATCCTGAATATTTCAATACCAATCCTCCCCAATTTTCAGCCATTGTGTTGCACAATTTCCAAGAAGCTAGCTGATTTGGATCTCTATTTTTTTTTTAAAAAAAGAAGATATATCCTGTTTCAGAATGGTAGGGTTAAAACTGCTGTTAAAACAAAGCTTTTAAATATTTATGGATGCTGACATTGTTGCTGAAACCAACACAGAGAGTTGTGCACCAGTTCTTGCTTTGCTTTCATACATTCATCAGGTTAACAAGTCTGTGAAATAAACATCCCTCAAAGCCAACTATATATAGGGAAAAGTGGGGTTAACAGGGGTATTCATTATTTCCCTTATTTTTTATCAGAAACATAGATTGTGGGTACTTGTTAGAACCGCCTCATTGAGGCGGTTCTAACAAGCACTCCAATCTATATTTGGACTAGCAATAAAAAACACATTGAATATTTTCATCTTAAAATTATTACTTTACGAGATAAGATAGACACCATTTTAGCACATGGGTGTGTTATCATAATGTCAAGCAAGCTAAAATTTTCAATACTAGCACATGATCCTGAAGCTCTAAAATGCACTAAGTGCATAATCCCAAAAAAAATGGTCCCTTTAAACCATTACAAAAACACACCTATATAATTCTTGTCCCCTTGAACCCCACTTTTATATAGTAAAACTGGGGTTTACCGGGGTAAATCTTATTTTTCTTATTTCTGCTCTAAAATATAGATGAGGCGGTTCTAACATGTACCAACAATGTATATTTTGAGCAGAAAAAAAGAAAAATATCACAATTTTTCTTTTTAGATTTTTTTGTTGTTGTTTTCTTTATGCGATAAAATTTACAATATATTTGTATAGGCATGTTTCCTTTTTGAATGATAACAAATCAATTTTAACTCACAACTGCATGTAAGACTAATTTACTAATCTGCTGGACCCATCTACCCTCAAGGACATAGGTAAAGATTAAAGAAATCATAGGCACTGTATTTAACAAAAATATTCAGAAACCTCAACTCCTTACCATACTTATTCTAAAATTTGAACAAGTACAATTACTTACCAGATATTATGTCTTAAAGTGGCTGGATGAGTGGCAAACAGTGTAGACCTTTATGAGACACCACATTCTGCACTGTCTCATCTGGGTTTAACTATCTGCTGGGTAAATACTGGTAATATGGTGCAATTTTTAGGGTGGTGGAATGTAACTCACATTTTTCATCAAAACAGAAAATCTGAGCACATGCCAAATGTCATATGATATGTGTGTAACTAATTTTTTAAACTGAGCTTTGACCCGCTACATAAACTACATCAACTGCTACATAAAATCCAAGAGCTGACAGCTATTTGATCTTTCAAATAATTTTCATGCTGATATTAAATGTGCTTGGGCATACATTTTACATGAAATGTTGGGTCTATTTTCACAAAAAAAAAAAAAATGATAAACAAAATGTTAGTGATCAGCAGCTGAAGGGTTATGGATAAAAATGTTAATCTTTAAATACAGTAAATTCCTATATTAAGACCACCTTTGGGACTGTTAGAAGGTGGTCCCTGAGCAGAAAACATGAAGAAAGAATAACTGCACCCTTCTAAATAATGTTTTTAAAGCAGAATTCATCTTAATTTTAGGAGGTCTTAATAGCTGAATTTCACTGTATCTCCTTTCTGTGCCAAAGATTAAATGTTCAACTGCTGCATACATTCCTTGAGCAGATGACTAACTCATTTTTAAAAAAAAATAAAAAAAAAAAAATAGCAAATTAAGCCTGGCATTACATATGACATTAAGCCTGATATTACATGCCTGATATTCAAGCCTTATTTTCAATGAAATAATAAGAAAAAATACACTTTGAAAAGGCTGTCTGTCAGTTGTGATTAGCAGCTGATGGGTTAAGCCTGTTATTAATTGAGCTATCACATGACTAAATCTACAATAACACCTATGTGACTGGCATCGACTCAGATTAGCTTGAACATTCAGGAGCGCTGTGGTGCAGTGGTAAAGCATCAGATTTGAGATAGAGAGGTAGCCGGTTTGATCCTCGCAAGTGCCACGTGTTGTTTCCTTGAGCAAGAAACTTTATCCACATTGCTTAGTACTGGTTCCTACCCAGGAAAAGAGGGCCACATGGAAGATTAGTACTAGTATTAAATGTGTTACCCTCTATAAATAAGGTCGATTATTATTATTATTACAGTACAATATCCTGGCGGCAGCTATACAAGAAAACAATTTGATTGGCAAAGTCTCTGATCAGACTGAGAGGCTGTGCAGGCTGCTCTGAGTTTTCACTGGCCTGATCCGACTGAGAGGCTGTGCAGGCTGCTCTGAGTCTTCACTGGTCTGATCAGACTGAGAGGCTGTGCAGGCTGCTCTGAGTTTTCACTGGTCTGATCAGACTGAGAGGCTGTGCAGGCTGCTCTGAGTCTTCACTGGTCTGATCAGACTGAGAGGCTGTGCAGGCTGCTCTGAGTCTTCACTGGCCTGATCAGACTGAGAGGCTGTGCAGGCTGCTCTGAGTTTTCACTGGCCTGATCAGACTGAGAGGCTGTGCAGGCTGCTCTGAGTCTTCACTGGTCTGATCAGACTGAGAGGCTGTGCAGGCTGCTCTGATTCTTCACTGGTTGTACAAGTCTTATTGTAGTTTACTTGTGTACTGGCTCAATTTTTCTTTGCTTGTTCTGCTGAATAAATTAATTTTGCCGCACCCATGTTTGACTATCAACCAATCAAATAACTTTATGTAATACATTCCTAGGAATTGACCAACTGAATGACAAACAATGAAGATCCAGATCAGATGGCTTCTCCAGAAGCCATCTGATCTGGATCTACACTGTTTGCGAAGGTAGAGCACATCCTGGCTCAGCAGGACAAGGGTTAACTCATATCTTCAAATCATAATCCTGTTTGGTCTAATGTTTGGTATCTTTATTTCTATAAGTCTTCATCTGTGCCTGGCAGTAAGTATTTCACCACAACTTCTTCACCACAAGTCCTTTACCAGTCAAAATCATCTGGAGAGTTATTACCAGTGTCACTGGAAGTTAACAGAAGAATCATTAACCCATTACATGCGGGAAACCCCTAAAGGGGTACCTTGGCTAACAGAGCAGGCCAAGATCAGTCACCGCAGAATGAGGCGTCTGATCAGGGCCTGCACTATTTGCCAACAGAATTTTCCATGGAAAATAGGATAAAAACGAAAAAATAGGCCTGACGCCCCTTATAAGACAAATGGACTTGTCCAACATATAGCAATGGAAGAGTCCACTAGTATATAATGGGTTGGTAAATGAGCTCCATCACTAGATCAGACACAAACTGGCCTGTTAAGCAAGGGTGTTGAAATTTTAGGTATGGAAACGAGAGGTATTGCATTTACCAAGTAGCAAACATACAGGTGTTGATCAGATTGCACAGATGCACAGGCTGATCTCCACCTTTGTTGTTTGCAAATGGCAAAAACAGGTTTTCTCGTGACCTGAGAAAAAATTATACTCCAAAAGCCCCATGAAATCCATACTAGTTATCTCCCTTCTCAAAAATTGGCCAAATGTAAGCCAAAAGTAGCCACACAGCTTGTTTTTTTATTTGGAGTTTAACAGCCCAGTGAACACTATTTAAGTCATGAATCTGTTCAGAGAATGACTTCAGAAAAGGTTTCCTAATTATTCTCCACAAAAGAATGTGGCCGACCTGGCAGGTATTGAACTCTCTGATCACCAGTCAGACATGCATCTGACTGAGCTACCGAGGCTGGCAGCCACCTTAACCAGGCCAGACCATCAGCTTGAATCTGAAGCTCTATATGGACCCACATAACACAAACAGTATGGTTCTATCAAGTCTGTACATACATGTATTGGACATGCTGTCTAAGTGAACTATTTCTGTTTACTGTCGCAAGATACTGCCAACAGTGAATGAAATGAGTCACAAGGTCTCATTAGTTTAACTAGCTTGTTAGCTGCCAAAATGTTGTTGAAAGCCTCTTACCACAAAAGGACTGTGAATTCTGCTGATTTTCGCAGTGTTGTGCCTGAAAGCAACTTCAAAGAGCCATGATTTCATAGTTAATGGTCCGTTTTACACCAAACTCGGCATGAATGTTAACTAGACAGTAGTCTTACAAATGTAGTCTTTTAGGCTAAATCATTGTTGTTATGGTAATGAAGGGGCATCTCAAAGTTGGCAAAAAGTATGATTTCACATGCATTTCTGATCAAATCTTAACCTTCACACAGCTTTCAAGGGACAAAAGAAAAGGGATTGACCCTGGCCATTTTCGATGTTTGCAGCATGCTTTTCCAGTGTTGATTCTGAGGCATTTTTGACCACAAACACCCTCAGATTTCAATTCAGCTGCTGGCTGGGCAATACCCCTGATTATTTTTTAACAAGCATTCATGTGCTGGGCAGGCTATGGATGTACAGGCTGGTGGAGTGCTTTGGTGCAGTGGTTGTGCATCGGATTAGTGATCAAGAGGTTGCGGATTCGAGCCTCACGCTGACCAAAGTGTTGTGTTCTTGAGCAAGGCACTTCATCTACATTGCTTAAAAAAAAACAAGAAAAAAAAACAAAAAAAAAAACAAAAACAGAAAATACGGGCTACCACCCAGGATATCCTGCTCGTAATAGCAGTAAAAGGAGAAAAAAGATCACCACCTCTGATGTTCCTACTTTCCCATGATATGACTGACACAACCAGCCGGCCTCGTTGGCTCAGTCGGATGCGCGTCTGACTGGTGATCAGGAGGACGCGGGTTCGACTCCCGCCGGGGTCGGCAACATTCTTTCGTGGAGATTGATCATGAAATCTTTTCTACGGTCATTCTCTCCCTTCCACTGATTCAAGAAGAGCAGTTGTCAGTTTCTGGCGAAAGAATGTGCACTGTACTGGTTAACCGCTTACGTATAAGCCTGCCCAGGAAAGTGTGGATAGGTAAACTGACCGGCTCAAAAATGACCTAAATAGTGTTGACTGGGCCGTTAAACTCCAATCCAAACAAACAAACTGACACAACCAACCATGATATTTGATATTTGACTAAACAATTGCTAACAAACCTTTTAACTTCCTCTGTGAGAGATATATCATCATCAGCTTGTGACGGTAGCTTCTCAGGCTAGAAATAAGAAAGATTTTATATTACATGCATAACAGAGAAATACAATGATTTCTGCTGTACATAAACTTGGTATTTTACTTTTTTTGCATTGGAAGAAATCTTTTTCTCTTAGCTGGGAAGATAAACCTTTTAAGCTGGAACTACTTTTTGAACAAGATTACTGCTTGCAAGCAATGAAATTATTATATTTAAAGTGTAAGTTTCAGCTAGGTAAACATTATTCTTCACATCATCTCAATGGTGACTGAGAAGATATCAACAGCGCTTAGAGGATCTAAGCCTGTCCAGGAACCGCGGTGCGAGGCGGACCGTCCATTCTAATAAACCCTATTGGTTTCATTGGGCGACAGGGCTTGAGATGTCATTTCATCTCAATGTCGGGTAAAAGTCCCACAAAATTGGAAGCAACGTCTCCAAAATGACCTTTACAGTGTTGACGGGGACGTTAAACCTCAAATCAAACAAACAAAGATATCAACAGATCTTCATAATGCCTGATATTTTAGCTAGCTGCAACAATGAAACACAGAAAACATGGACATAATCATTAAATAAGAAGTATGTTTTGCTTTCTGTAATATCACATTTCAAGTTGTTTATCGCTAAAACACTTTGTTTCTTCTACATGTATTTTAATTCAGAACTGTAGAAAGTGCTATCAAAATGGCACCCATCCATTTTTTTTTTCAACTCAGCTTATGTACCACTATGCTGACTGAACCATTAACAGGAGCTGTAAAGAGTTAAATGTACCAAAACTCAAATCCAAAATGATCCTAAAAGTCTATGAAAGTGGATGTAATATACCTGTTTCACTTGTGGCTCATTTTTCTGTTGTTGTACCATGGCCATGTACTGCTGCATCACAGGATCAATGTTATCTTCTGGTTTCTTCTCCACTACAGACTCTAGCACAGGGGACTCAGGTCTCTCTCTGGGGCTCATCTGTAGTCACAATACAAGAGTACAGTAAAATTCCTATATAAAGACCACCTTTGCGACTGTTCAAAAGTGGTCTCAAAGACCACTTTTGAACAGCCCCAAAGGTGGTACTCTGGACCAGAGTACACTGTGGGCAGAAAACACAAAGACAAATTAAGTGCAGCCTTCAAATTAAGCTTTATAAAGCAGAATTAGTCTTAATTTTAGGTGGTCTTAATAGCGGGATTTCACCGTATTTCAGGTAGAAAAAGTCCTTGTACTAGGACAACTGTTTTGTATTATTAGGCTTTGCTGCTGGTGGTCAAACTTTTCCTTCTGGCTTCAAACATTAATGATAAATTCTTTTTCTTCCATCATAAATCATTTCTAGCTGTTGATTTTAAAAATGTAGTTCATATATTAATGGCAATAAAATCCAATGTATAGAAAAGGTCAACAAGAAAACTAGATCAGCAGTCGATGGTAAACCATCGCAAATACCCGCTTTTTCTATGAACAACACTAATGACTATGTATTAGCTAGCCAAAACTACATGTAAGTTAAAAAAAGTTGCAAAGAACATTCTAACTGATAAGCAAAGTTTCAGAAGTGTAACTCTTATAGTTTAGAAGATATGGCAAAGTCATACTTTTTGACCTTTGACCTTGGGGTTATGTTGAGGTCCACCTAAAGTATCCCAATTTATTCCATATTCCAAAAGCCATCCAATAACCAAGTTTCAGAAGTGTATCTCCAATAGTTTAGAAGATATGGCAAAGTCATACTGTTTGACCTTTGACCTTGGGGTCGAGGTCACACCAAAAGTAGCCCAACATATTCTATATTCCAAGGAGCATCCAATAAGCAAAGTTTCAGAAGGGTAACTCTAATAATTTAGGAGATATGGCAAATCATAATTTTTGACCTTTGACCTTTGGGTCATGTTGAGGTCAAGATCACACCAAAAGTATCCAAATTTATTCTATATTCCAAGGGCCATCCAATAACCAAAGTTTCAGAAGTGTAACTCTAGTAGTTTTGCAGATATGGCAAAATCATACTTTTTGACATTTGATCTTGGGGTCAAGGTCACACCAAAAGTAATCTGATATATTCTATATTCCAAGGACCATCCAATAAGCAAAGTTTCAGTAGTGTAACTCCAATAGTTTAGGAGATATGGCAAATCATAATTTTTGACCTTTGACCTTCGGGTCATGTTGAGATCTAGGTCACAAAAAAGTTGCCCACTGCCATCTACATTCCATGTACTATCCACATGCAAAGTTTCAAAAGTGTAACGTCAGTGGTTGCAGAGGAGATCCATTTACAAGAAACATGACGGACGGACAGACGGACTGACGCCGGACTCAACTGTGGTATGAAAACAATATACCCGATTTTTCTTCGAAAAAAGCGGGTATAATAACCTAACGGCATTATGGAAGGGTTTTTCATTTTCTTTTGTAAAAGAGCCTATCAGACCACAGCAATTAAAAGAGAACCAGATAGTACCCCTAAGAAACACTGAACAAGAAATCTCGTTTTAAGTGCTTTTGTGTAAAAAAAATACAATTCCAATTTTGCCAGTTTGCCCCTCTGACAACAATGAAAGCCGTAACAAAGGATGGAGCATAGCCTGAAAAAATCCCTGCCTATGGTGGGATTCGAACCTGGGTCGCTAGAGTGAGAGTTCAGTGCTCTAACCGCTAAGCCAAAGAGTCGACTCCCTGACGCAGTTGTCAGAGAGTGGTGATAAACCTATAAGCTATGCATGTAGATAACTGAAGGGAGACAATGCGTTCCGTAGCACACACCCTCTTCAAGGAAGTCATCATTTATGATGATGTGAAGCCAACTTCGGCACCAAGCCATTTTCGGCAAAATAAAGTACGATCCCGGATGAGCCCCCATCTTACGACATGGAAGCCTTAACAATGGAAAGGAGCATAGCCTGAAAAAATCCCTGCCTATGGTGGAATTTGAACCGGGGTCGCTCGAGTGAGAGTCCAGTGAACTGAGGCAATGCGGTCCGTAAGGGAGTCCAAAGAAGGGAGGCAATGCGGTCCGTAACAGCCCAAAAGCCATTTTCTTATGTGAATAGTTTAACAGACTGCAGCAGTTAAAAGAGTATCCCTAAGAACAAATGAACAAGAATTAAATTCTGTTTTCAAGCCCTTGCATAAAATACAAAATTTATACTTGCAATTTTAAGAGAAAAAAAAATCCTCTTTCAGGATTTGAATCCATGACCCTCTGGTTCAGACGCCAGCACTCTATCCATTGCATTACAAAGCTTGCAGCTGGCCTTGATAACTCAGTCAGATGTGCCTCTGATGGTGATCAGGAGAATGTGGGTTCGATACCTGCCGGGGTCGGCAACAGTCTTTCGTGGTGATTGATCATGAAATCTTTTCTAGGGTCATTCTCTTCCTTCCGCTGATTCAAAAAGGGCATTAGTCAGTTTCTGGCAAAAGAAAGCGCACTGTACTGGTTAACCACTTATGTATAAGCCTGTCCAAGAAAAGTGTAGATAGGTAAACTGACCAGCTAAAATTGACCTAAATAGTATTGACTGGGCTGTTAAACTTAAAAATAAACAAACAAACAAAAACAAGAGGGCCATGATGGCCCAGAATCGCTCACCTGATCCATAGAGTAACAAGTAGGCCCCGGGCAGGGCCATTTTTGACCCCAGGACTATAATGTGCATAATGTTGAGGGAGGTATAAAAAGGTGAAGCTTCATACCAAATATCAACAAAGGCTATAATTTGTACAATCTTGGCAAAGATCCAGTAAATCTAAGACCTGGGCCTTGCGGTTTCAGATAAGAAGATTTTTTTAAAAGATATTCCCAGCATAAGCCTATGTAAAACCAAATGGCCCCTGGGCGAGGTCCACTAGATGAAGCTTCATACCAAATAGACCTGGGCCTTGCTGTATAAGAGAAGAAGATTTTCAAAGATTATCTCTATATATTATAAGCCTATGTAAAACAAAAGGGCCCAGAGGCGGGGGCATTTGTGGCCCGAGGGCTATAATTTGAACAATCTTGGTAGAGGTCCACTAGATGAAGCTCCATACCAAATATCAAAGACATGGGCCTTGCAGTTTCAGAGAAGCAGATTTTCAAAGATTATCTCTATATAAGTCTATGTAAAACCAAAGGGTCTCGGGGCAGGGGCATTTTTGGCCCCAGCACTATAATTTGAACAGTCTTGGTAGAGGTCCACAAGATGAAGCTTCATACTAAAATATCAAAGACCTGGGCCTTGCGGTTTCAGAGAAGAAGATTTTTACAATTTTCCCTATATAAGCCCATGTAAAACCAAAGGGCCCCGGGGCGGGGCCATTTTTGGCCCCAGCACTATAATTTGAACAATCTTGGTAGGGGTCCACGAGATGAAGCTTCATACCAAATATCAAAGACCTGGGCCTTGTGGTTTCATAGAAGAAGATTTTTAAAGATTTTCCCTAAATAAGCCCATGTAAAACCAAAGGGCCCCGGGGCGGGGGCATTTTTGGCCCAAGCACTATAATTTGAACAATCTTGGTCGGGGTCCACTAGATGAAGCTTCATACCAAATATCAAAGACCTGGGCCTTGTGGTTTCAGAGATGAAGATTTTTAAAATTTTCGGTGAAAAATCTATTTTTGGCTCCTGTGACCTATGTGTGCAACGGACCGGAACCATTTGAACAACTTTGAAAGGGGTCCACCTAAGGATCATTCCCGTGAAGTTTGGTCAAAATCGCGTCAGTGGTTTAGGAGGAGATGTCGTTTGAAGAAATTGTTTATGCACGGATGACAGACAAAAAGTGATCCTAATATAAAACACAAGAGGGCCATGATGGCCCTGGATCGCTCACCTGATCCATAGGGTATCAAGTGGGCCCCTGGGAGAGCCATTATTGGCCCTGGGCTATAATATGATTAATCTTGGTAGTGGTCTAAAAGGTGAAGCTTCATACCAAATATCAAAGAACGGAGACTTCTGGTTTCAGACAAGATTTTTAAACGTTTTCCTTATATTAGTCTATATAAAACTTGGGGTCCCCGGGGCTGGCCATTTTTGCCCCCAGGGCTATAATTTGAACCATCTTGGTAGAAATCCACAAGACAAAGCTTCACACCAAATATCAAAGACCTTGGCCTTCTGCTTTGAGACAAGAAGATTTTCAAAGGTTTTCATTGCCTTGACTTCTATTTCCTAGGGCTATAATTTGAACAATTTAGATGAAGCTTCACACCAAATATCAAAGACCTGGGCCTTGCAGTTTCAGAGTAGAAGATTTTTTTTAAATTTCCCTATATAAGTCAATGTAAAAACGTAGGGCCCCGAGGCAGGGGCATTTTTGACCCAAGGGCTATGATTTGAACAATCTTGGTAGAAGTCCACTAGATGAAGCTACACACCAAATTCAAAGAACTGGGCCATCAGGATTTGGAGAAGAAAATTTTGTTAAGATTTTCCCTGTATAAGACAATGTAAAACCAAAGGGCCTGCAGGTGGGGGCATTTTTCGCCCTAGGCCTATAATTGGTATAATCTTGATAGAGGTCCACTAGATGAAGCTTCACACCAACTATCAAAGAACTGGGCCTTGCGGTTTCAGAGAAGAAGATTTTTAAAGATTTTCCCTATATAAGTCTATGTAAAATCAAAGGCCCCCGGGGCAGGGGCATTTTTGGCCCCAGGGCTATAATTTGAACAATCTTGGTAAAGGTCCACTAGATGAAGCTTCACACCAACTATCAAAGAACTGGGCCTTGCGGTTTCAGAGAAGAAGATTTTTAAAGATTTTCCCTATATAAGTCTATGTAAAACCAAAGGCCCCTGGGGCGGGGGCATTTTTGGTCTCAGGGCTATAATTTGAGCAATCTTGGTAAAGGTCCACTAGATGAAGCTTCATACCAAATATTAAAGACCTGGGCCTAGTGGTTTCAGAGAAGAAGATTTTTAAAGATTTTCCCTATATAAGCCTATGTAAAACAAAAGGGCCCTAGGGTGGGGGTATTTTTGGCCCTAGGGCTATAATTTGAACAATCTTGATAGAGGTCCACTAGATGAAGCTTCACACCAAATATCAAAGACTTGAGCCTTGCGGTTTCAGAGAAGAAGATTTTTTAAAGATTTTCCCTACATAAGCCTATGTAAAACCAAAGGCCACCGGGGCGGGGGCATTTTTAGCCCCAGGGCTATAATTTGAACAATCTTGGTAGAGGTCCACTAGATGAAGATTCATACAAAATATCAAAGAACTGGGCCTTGTGGTTTCAGAGAAGAAGACTTTTGAGAGATTTTCCCTATATAAGCCTATGTAAAACAAAAAGGCCCTCGGGGCGGGAGCATTATTGGCCCCAGGGCTATAATTTGAACAATCTTGGTAGAGGTCCACTAGATGAAGCTTCATACCAAATATCAAAGACCTGGGCCTTGTGGTTTCAGAGAAGATGATTTTTTTAAAGATTTTCCCTACATAAGCCTATGTAAAACCAAAGGCCTTCGGGGCAGGGACATTTTTGGCCCCAGGGCTTTAATTTGAACAATCTTGATAGAGGTCCACTAGATGAAGCTTCACACCAAATATCAAAGACTTGGGCCATGCGGTTTTAGAGAAGAAGATTTTTAAAGATTTTCCCTATATACGCCTATGTAAAACCAAAGGCCCCCGGGGCGAAGGCATTTTTGGCCCCAGGGTTATAATTTGAACAATCTTGGTAGAGGTCCACTAGATGAAGCTTCATACCAAATATCAAAGACCTGGGCCCTGTGGTTTCAGAGAAGAAGAGTTTTAAAGATTTTCCCTATATAAGCCTATGTAAAACCAAAGGCCCTCGGGGCAGGGGCATTTTTGGCCCGAGGGCTATTAGTTGAACAATTTTGACAGAAGTCCACTAGATGAAGCTTCACACCAAATATCAAAGACTTTGGCCTTGCAGTTTCAGAGATGAAGATTTTTAAAGATTTTCTCTATATAAGCCTATGTAAAACCAAAGGCCCCCGGGGCTGGGGCATTTTTGGCCCCAGGGCTTTAATTTGAACAATCTTGGTAGTGGTCCACTAGATGAAGCTTCATACCAAATATTAAAGACCTGGGCCTTGTGGTTTCAGAGAAGAAGATTTTTAAAGATTTTCCCTATATAAGCCTATGTAAAACCAAAGGCCCTCGGGGCAGGGGCATTTTTGGCCCTAAGGCTATAATTTGAACAATCTTGATGGAGATCCACTAGATGAAGCTTTACACCAAATATCAAAGACTTGGGCCTTGCGGTAAAAGAGAAGAATATTTTTAAAGATTTTCCCTATATAAGCCTATGTAAAACCAAAGGCCCCCGGGGCGGAGGCATTTTTTGCCCCAGGGTTATAATTCGAACAATCTTGGTAGAAGTCCACTAGATGAAGCTTCATACCAAATATCAAAGACCTTGGCCTTGTGGTTTCAGAGATGAAGATTTTTAAAGATTTTTCCCTATAAAAGCCTATGTAAAACCAAAGGCCCTCGGGGCAGGGGCATTTTTGGCCCCAGGGTTATAATTTGAACAATCTTGATAGAGGTCCACTAGATGAAGCTTCACACTAAATATCAAAGACTTGGGCCATGCGGTTTTAGAGAAGAAGATTTTTAAAGATTTTCCCTGTATAAGCCTATGTAAAACCAAAGGCCCCTGGGGTGGGGGCATTTTTGGCCCCAGGGCTATAATTTGAACAATCTTGGTAGAGGTCCACTAGATGAAGCTTCATACCAAATATCAAAGACCTGGGCCTTGCGGTTTCGGAAGAAGATTTTTAAAGAATTTCAGTAAAAAAATCTATTTTTAGCTTCTGTGACCTAGATGTGCAACAGACCGGAACCATTGAACAACTTTGAAAGGGGACCACCTAAGGATCATTCCTGTGAAGTTTGGTCAAAATCCGATCAGTGGTTTAGGAGGAGATGTTGTTTAAAGAAAAAGTTTACAGACGCACTAACGGACGCACGACGGACAAAAAGTGATCCCAAAAGCTCACCTTGTCACTACGTGACAGGTGAGCTAACAAAGCTTGCAATGGAAATAAGGGTGGTTAATACAGAGCAAATGTCCAAATAAACTTAAGTTTGAGCAAGAGCTGTCGCATGACAGCATAGCTTGGCTGTTTTGCGCTTTCAAGATATAAGGTAAAATTTATGAACCATGAAATATAGGTCACACTCACCTAGATATATTTTGAGATCAATAATCAGGTCACATGGAACATATATTCCAGATATTTTATTTCAGAATCAAATTGTGTTTGAATTATAAGGCAAAATCACTGAACCATGAAAATAGGTCACAATAAGCGAGATATATTTCTATGTCAATCATCGGGTCACAGGGAACTAATAATCCAGGTGAGACATTTCTACATTAACTAGAGAAAGTGACCAGTGGGTCACGCATACCCCCGGCCAGCACCAACCTCTGATATATCTTTCGAGCTTGTATGTAATATGAATGAAGTCAAGACTCTATAAGAATCTATAAATGTGCTTGTAAAAGCTAAACCAAACATAAAATTTCTAAATGGACCAAGGGAGTGAGGGCATCAAATAGAACATACAGGCATCTATAAACTTTGACATAAAAAACTTTAACCAAATGTAAAATTTCTAAGTCCGTGACCTTGAGGTCAAGGTCACTGTGGGTGGGGGAAGCGACATGCATCATGAAATCATTTATCAAACATGAAGAGAATCTAACATGTGGATACAGAGATATTAGCCATGAAAAAGGTTTAACACAAAACTTTGACGTACAAGTAGATGAATGGACAGACAGACAGCCGCCCAGGGGCTTGACCCAGAGGCTTATATATTCAATATAAAAGGTAATGCTATAGTGATATCCTTTACCAAACATGAAGAGAATCTAACATGTGGCTGCAGCAATGAAAAAAGGTTTAACACAAAACTTTGAAGTAAAATTAGATGAACAGACAGACAGACACCCACCAAGGGGCTTGACCCAGGGGCTTAGATATTCCATATGAAAGGTAATGCTATAGAGATATCCTTTACTAAACATGAAGAGAATCTAACATGTGGTTACAGAGATATCAGCAATGAAAAAGGTTTAACACAAAACTTTGAAGTAAAATTAGATGAACAGACAGACAGACAGCCCACCCAGGGGCTTGACCCAGGGGCTTAGATATTCCATATGAAAGGTAATGCTATAGAGATATCCTGTACCAAACATGAAGAGAATCTAACATGTGGTTACAGAGATATCAGCAATGAAAAAGGTTTAACACAAAACTATGACGTAAAAGTAGATGAACAGACAGACGGACAGACAGACAACCCACCCAGGGGCTTGACCCAGGGGCTTAGATATTCCATATGAAAGGTAATGCCATAGAGATATCCTGTACCAAATATGAAGAGAATCCAACCTGTGGTTACAGAGATATGAGCAATCAAAAAGGTTTAACGCAAAACTTTGACGTAAAGGTTGACGAACGACCGAACGAACGTACAACGAACAAACGAACGAACCAACGAACGGACGGAAAGACGAAAACTATATACCCCCTGACATACTTCGTATGCCGGGGGTATAAATAGTATTCAAGATAATAGGCAAAATCACTGAACCATGAAATATAGGTCACACTGACCTAGATATAATTCAAGCTCAATCATGGGGTCAAATGGAATAAATAATCCAGGTTTGACAGTTCTCCATCAAATAGTATTCAAGATAATAGGCAAAAATCACTGAACCATGAAATATAGGTTACACTGACATGGATATATTTTGCGGTCAATTATCGGGTCACATGTAACTAATAATCCAGGCATGACATTTCTCCATCAAATAGTATTCAATATAATAGGCAAAATCACCGAACCATGAAATCTAGGTTATACTGACCTAGATATATTCTGAGGTCAATAATGGGATCACATGGAACTAATAACCCAGGAATAACATTTCTCCATCAAATAGTATTCAAGATAATAGGCAAAATCACTGGACCGTGAAATGGAGGTCACCATGACCTAGATATCTTTGCGGTCAATTATCGGATCACATGGAACTAATAATCCAGGTATGACATTTCTCCATCAAATAGTATTCGAGATAATAGGCAAAATTGCTAACCCATGAAATATAGGTCACAGTGACCTAGATATATTTTGAGGTCAATTGTGGAGTCACATGGAACTAATAACCCAGGTATGACATTTCTCCAACAAATAGTCTTCAAGATATAAGGCAAAACCACTGGACCGTGAAATGTAGGTCACAATGACCTTCACCCTTTTACACTTGAACCAATGTCACTTGATTGGCTGATGTATAACCAATTGTGTCTATAACTTGTTAGCATAATGGAAAGGTATACAACAAATTACAAAGGTGTCCTAGATTTTGACCCCTAGCCCCATCCCATCCCCACTCCCAGGCATGAACCCAGGAGTGTGTTGTCTTGGAATCTCAGAAGACCCTCCCAGGTATCCAAGTTGTAAATATGAATGCTTTGTGATGAGTGACTGTTGAGATATAAGCATTTCAAAACTTTTAACACAGAATTACAGTGGTGTTCTAGATTTTGACCCCTAGCCCCATCCCGGGGCAAGGACCCAGGGGTCTGTTCTCTTTGAACATCAGAAGACCCTACCAGGTACTTAAGTTCCAAATATGAGTGGTCTGTGATGAGTGACTGTTGAGATATAAGCATTTCAAAAACTTTAACGCAGTGTGACAGGAACGCAAATGCACACGCCATCCAAGGTGCCAACAATAGCTCTCCAGGTACTTCATACAGGCGAGCTAAAACTGGCAATTTTCACCAAAACTTTGTTCCTTGGTGCCATTAATGGACTGTATTATATGAAAGGGGTACCACCAGTGAAGCAACAGTCCAAATATTAAAGCAATCCACTGAAGAATAAAAGAAACATATCACTTTGAAAAAAGGTTAACCAAAAGGTAAACCTGGGACAACACCAGAAGCCCACCCGGACATTGTTATTTTAAAGGATGGATTTTTTTTTAAAAAACCCATCCAAAAACATGTGTATTCTACAATACAGTCGAACTTCGATGGCTCGAACTCGCCGGGACCGCCGAAAAAAGTTCGAGGTAGTTCGAGCCATTGGAGTCCAACTCGGCAAGATCAATCTTTTTGTACTATGATTTTTTATCATAGCTGCGGCGATTTTGGTGACTTCCGGTAAATTTATCGGTCATAATTTAAGCCACATAGTATACCTTTCGCACTTTCAGGGAGATAAGAAAATACAACAATTATAAATCTTTTAGCCCAGGGTTATTATAGGTATATACAAAAAACTTAATTTGACACCTTCTCAACAATAATCCCTTGACCTGTTGATCAAAGGGAACGTGCCAATCAAATACACCTGTGTTATGTTCAAAGCTGTTTCGGCAAGACGCTTTGTCAATATCAAAGCATCTTGCCGAAATATCAATGTCAATATCAAAGCATCTTGCATCTGATCTTGCGCCTGCGTGACTTGATTGATTAAAATGGAATTTTTAAAAAGGTAATTAGTGCGAGCCATCGTTGGGATTCTACATAGAAAATGCACTCTAGGGACCAGGCTTAGAGTTCGAGGGTTCGAGCCATCGTGGTTCAAGCCAAGGGTGGCATGTTTAGTTAAAATGAATAGGGATTTTGCCGGGACTGAAAAGTCAGTTCGACCCACACGTGGTGTTCGAGCCTACCGAGTTCGACCTATCGAAGTTCGACTGTATATACATATGTAAAATAATTAAATAATAACACTTTTTCCTTGATTGACATATTGGTTTTACACAGCTCTTATTGTTTTGACAAATACTACATTAATATAACCTAGCAAATGAATAAATGCATTAGAATGGGGATACCAGGAAAAACAGCATTGAAAATTGACATTTGAGGTCTATCGTGGTAAGCTGTATGTTTTGCATCTGCAAATAGTGGCAACATAAAACAAAAGTTTGACAATATATCTGACAACAAGGATTCTGCCGAAGGCTATGTCGGGCCTGTGGGGGCGCAAAGTCATTGAACCATGAAATCTAGGTCCAGGTCAAACATGAATGCATGCATAAAAGTTGTCACTCCTAGATACAAGCTTGTACCAAGTATCATCAATGAAGCACTTACAGTTCTGGAGAAATTAGGGTGAAAGTTAGGGTGGTCACAATAATGCACAAAGTCAGTGATACGTGAAATGTAGGTCAAGGTGAGATATGGATGCCTGCATTAAAGTTGCTATTCCTAGATGTGAGCTCTGAACAAAGTGACATGAATAAAGGGCTTATAGTTATTGAGAAATGGACTCTTACATGAGGGTGAAAGATAGTGTGGTCGCAAAAATTCACAAAGTCAGTGAACCATAAAATGTAGGTCAAGTTCAGATATGGATGCTTGCATTGAAGTTTCAATTCCTGGATGCAAGCTTGTACCAAGTATCATTAATGAAGCTCATAATATAGTTCTCGAGAGACAGGGTGAAATTTCGGGTGGTCACAATAATTCACAAAGTCAGTGAACCATGAAATGGTGGTCAAGGTAAGATATGGATGCTTACATGAAGTTGCCATTCCAATATGCCAGCTTGTACCAAGTATCATTAATGAAGCTCTTATAGATCTTGAGAAATGGACTCTTACATTAGGGTGAAAGTTAGGGTGGTCGCAAATGTTGCAGGCTTGACGAACAAACAAACGGATGGAAAACCAGACTCCTGTGACACAATGCTTATAGCAGGCACAACAAAAATTGTTTACAATTTTCAACACAGTTAATGCCTTATTTTGTACAATAACATAATCTACAAACCACTGGTAAAGATTTTTCTTGCAGCATCTCTAGCTCTCTCTCCCAAGCCTCTTCCTCTCTTCTCTTCCTCTCTTCTTCTTTCTGTCTCTGTTCCTCTTCCCAGCTTTTTCCAGTATCTGGCTTTGGTTCTGGCTGTTTATCTGAAGTTAAAAAACACCCAGAATGAATACACCAACATCTCTTCATAATGTTCACTATTGTTGGAGCCCAAAGCAGAAACTATGTTAGTTAAGGGGAATGGGAACACTTGGCAGATTTTCCCGCCATTTTTCAAAAGGAGACAACTTTCGGAACTTCCTGTTCACTTTCCTGTCCTGTCCCGCAGAAAAATGGGTCTACTCTTAAAGGAAAGAGCATGATAGCTAAGTGGTTAGTGCACTTGCCTCTGATGCTAGGGTGCCGGGTTCCATCCCCGGCAGGGGCGATAAAATTTCGGTGTCCGAACACGCTCCATTGGCATCATTTGCAGGGATGAATGTCATAAAGTGCACCGTCCTTTGGATCTGGACTTTAACTGGAGGCCCCCTGTGCAGGGAAAGTCATGCCCTGTGCAAGTTAAAGACCCCTAACATAATTACATGATTACTGTGTAGGCTTTCATTCTGCAAACCTGGTGTGTATGTAATGTACACCTGCGAGTAATGGTCAGATGTGACTGATTGCAGTATAAGTAGAAATAAAGAAAGCTCCTCAGGAGCAAATTCTTTCCTTTAAGAGTTGACCCCTATTGACATGGGAGACAAAAATACTTTTGTAGGAGTAGCCTCCCCTGAAGGTGTTCCCATTCCCCTTAAATAGTTGTGTTACATCTTAATAAAAATGTATACATTATATAGAAAAAAGAACATTTATGGTTATTTTTTTATATAATCTACATATTTTATAGCTTATAAGTCATTATTTTACATAATCCATCATTTTAATAAGTCTGTGAAAAGAACACCCATATATACCCAGAAAAATGGTTCACAGGGGTATACATTATTTTGCTTATTTCTGCTCCAAGACATAGGTTGTGGGTAATCGTTAAAACCACCTCAGTAAGGTGGTGTTTGAGCCGATGCAATTAGGTGGTTCAAACAAGCACCAACAACCATTGTTTGGAGTATAAATAAGAAAAATATCACAAATTTTCACCTGAAAAATAGTCATTTTGGAGAAATGACAGAATGTACTATGTCACACAGGTTATCATACTGCTATACATGTTTGGGATCCATCCTTAAGGGCATATGCTGGGAAATACTTCCTACACTGTTTGCCACTCATCCAGCTATTTTGAGATACAACATCAGGTATTAAATTGAACTTGTTCAAAATTTAGAACAAGTATGGTAACTGGCAACTGTGTGCTTGCTGTGGTATATATGTTATCATATGAATGTCAACTATACAATGTCTAATTGCTTAGTTTTGTCTCATATGCCACCTGCGAGTGACCTAAGATTATTGTTGCAAAATAAAAGTTCTGTTCTGTTCTGGTAAAGACATGAGGTGTCTGAATACTTAGGGTAAACACAATAAATTCTGTAAAATTAACTAGTATTTCATTAGGAATTAAAGCAGTAACTGCTGTCTTCATAAGACTATGAATGGTGAAAAATGGAATTTAAATTCTTAAGTGACAAACACATAAACTACTCTATTTACCCTAAATATTAACCCTTGTCCTGCTAATCCCGGATATGCCTTATCTTTGAAACAATGTAAATCCAGATCAGATGGCTTCTGACGAAGCCATCTGATCAGGATCTACATTGTTTGCCATTCAGATTGTGAATTTGTTGCAATAATTTGCATCAAGTAATTTGATTGGTTGATAATCGGTAGTGGGTGTGGCATATATAAATATTCAGCAGAACAAAGGTTAAGGAAACACAACTCCTTACTTGTTCTAAAATCTGAATAAGTACTATTTACTACCTGATTTTGTGGTGATGAGTGGCAAACAGTGTTGACGCTGATGAGACACCACATTTTGCAGCATCTCATCTGGGTTTACACTGTTTGCTCTAGCCTATCTGTCCAAAAACATACGGTAAAAATACAGTATTCAGAAAGGAATACCTACCAGACTTCCATGCAGCATCAAGGGCTGGTGTCTGCCAGGCAGTATCTAAAGACAGGGGAGGCAACTTGGTAGGTGGTCGAACATCCTGTACTGGTTCAGGTTCTTTAACTGAAAGGTGAAATCATATTACAAACACTCTTGCTTATGTTTTTCTAAGAGGCCATTGCTATTGCTGAGGTAACATAATTAATGCATGTGACACCAAATCAGCTTAGCTAATTACAGAGATTTGTTTGCAAAATTCAATTGAACAATTTGTTGAAGTAGCATCCCACGCTATTTTCTGGGTCCAAACTTTCAGTTTACATCCAATATGAGCCAGTGCATGACAAAACCTACAATAAGACATGTGCACCCAACAAAGACTCAGATCAGCCTCTGCATCCGTGCAGTCTGATCACGAGTTTTTGTTGTGCGCTCTAAGGATAGCTAAGGGCCCAATGCTCCTTCATGCAGCAAGAGAAGTCTTTGGTTAGACTATATAGATGCACAGGCTGATCTGAGTCTTCGATGGGTGCACATGTCATATTGTAGGTTTTGTCGTGCACTGGCTCATATTATACCCAGTAAACATGCTGAACACCTCTACATGTACCGTTCAAACCATTCTTGACACTCTTGTTAACTAGGAGTCTAGGAGCTAACTACAATCAGACAAGGTAATAACTTCTAGTCAACTATGGAGTTAACTATTCTTTATTAAAAACAGTTGAGTATAGTTAAATCCTGGTTTACCTGTAGTTGACTTTCACACATAAAAGAAACAAAAACAAAAAAAAAAATACTTATTTTTCAGTGCAAGATCAATTTTTATTTCACTAAAGAACACCAAAAGTTGTAATTTCACTTGTAGTTTGCCACTCATGAAATCACTTCTTTTTGTTTTCATGCAATGAGAAAAAAAAATCGATCTTGCACTGAAAACAATTAAGTATCCTCTATATCTTTAGTCTCCATTCATTAATTGAAATATTAGCATAAATACAAGAAAACCTGTCCACCAACCTTTTTCCTTTGGTGAAGTAGCACTACTGGAGCCATCACCCTGTACAACCATAATACTTGGTGATCCTGGACGAGCTTCAAGGTCATCAACGGTGATAGGTCGAGGCTTCTCTACTCGCTCTTGACTGCAAAAGAACATTTATTCTGACAAAGATGACTGGCACACCAATCAGACACAAGCTTCCAGGTAGTTCTTTTAACCTTTACCCTGCTGTAGGTGACAAGCCCTATCTTTGCAAACAGTGTAGATCCAGATCAGATGGCTTCTGAAGAAGCCATCTGATCAGGATCTACACTGTTTGGCATTCAGTTTATGAATTTGTAGCAATAAATTACATCAAGTAATTTGATTGGTTGACAGACAGAAATGGGTGTGGCTTAAATGAATATTCAGCAAGATAAGGCTTAAATCTGTGTATTCCCAGGCATAAGCTGAATGGCTACACTTTGAAGATTTTCTGCCATTTTTTACAATTTTTATGTTTTCATGATATGTACCTGTACACACATCTCATGTATAAAGAGTCTACTCTGAATGGAAAGAGTTTGCTTCTGAGGAGCAAGTTCTTTCTTTTTAGCACATACCCATATTGAGAAAGGCAGGAGCTAAAAACCCATTACTGGTGGACTCATCAACTGTTATATGTTGGACAAGTCATTTTGTCATTTAAGGGGTGTCAAGTCTACTTTTCTTATTTACTCCTATTTTTGTGAGAAAATCCTGTAAGCAAACAGAGTAGATCCAGATCAGATGCCACATTATATGGCAGCTGAATGGGTCTGCACTATTTGTCTAGTCTCTTCTACAGGTTTCCAGGTAAGAAGGGTTTACATGAAAAACAATCTGCAACAGGCAGAAAAAATAGTCATCATCATCAGTTTTGATTGACATGCAGGTAAAGGGGCAACATCTACATAAATGGGTCCCCCTTCCAGGTAGCTGGCTTGCTGCATGCATGGCAGATCTCACACCAGATCTCCAGGTTTGTCTATCATGAGGGTTGATAGTGGAGAGCTTCCACTCTCTGCGTTCTCTCTCTGTCAGTTGCTTCCAGGTCATCTTGGACCTCCCAGGCCCATGCCCTCCACCTACCTCTATGTCACAGGCAGTCTTGACTGCACCATTGGCGCGATCCACATGTCCTTCTTGAATCAGTGGAAGAGAAACAAGAGGCTCAATGAGCCTAAACCGCTCACCTGAGGAACTTAAGTTTTAACAATTCACAGACTTGACTACTAAATCTGCTAATCGAATCCAGCCCATTGACCTTTACAGGATATAAGTCATCATTATTGCATTGCATTCCAAGTTTGAGACTTCTAGCTTCTATAGTTCCTGAGAAATCTTTGACGAAAATTTAACATTGGTCAAAATGGAGAGAAAGAAGAATGAAAGAACAGATGAACAAATAAGCTGAGAAAGCCCAATGTCTCTTACACAAAATAAGTCATCATTATTCTATTGAATACCAAATTTGATGCTTCTAGCTTTTATAGTTCCTGAGAAATCTTTGATTAAAAATTTAACATTGGTCTATTATCTCTATATGGAGAGAAAGAAGAATGAAGGAACAAATGAACCAGACTAGCTCCAAAACCTAATGCAGCCTTTCCCCTTGCCCAATGGTGCTACACATAAAATTTAAACAAGATTGGTCGACTGCCTTCTGAGATATGCTTCATTGAAAGTGTGGACGACGGATGGACGGACGACAGACGACGGACTCCGGAGCCTTGGTATACTATCAGCTCACTGGAGCCTTTGGCTCAGGTGAGCTAAAAATTCAAGTCGCTATTTCTGTCACAACATTTTCCCTACGTTAAGTCTATGGGCAAATTTTTTTGTCTCTCAAGGTCACGTAACTCCGAGGTCAATATTCCGATTCGGCCCAAAATCAAACTTAACCGAGATTTTATGCCTGTCCTCGTTACCTGCAAGTCTGAAGCTGATATGAATAAAAATAAAGTTGCTATCGTGGTCACAACGTATTTTTTTATGCTCAAGGGCAGGTAACTCCAAGGCAAATATTCCGATTCTGCCCAAAATCGAACTTAACCGAGATTTTATGTCTGTCCTCGTTACCTGCAAGTTTGAAGCTGATCTGAAAAAAATTCAAGTCGCTATTTCTGTCACAACATTTTCCCTACGTTAAGTCTATGGGCAAATTTTTTTGTCTCTCAAGGTCACGTAACTCCAAGGTCAATATTCCGATTCGGCCCAAAATTGAACTGAACCGAGATTTTATGCCTGTCCTTGTTACCTGCAAGTTAGAAGCTGATATGAATAAAAATAAAGTTTCTATCGTGGTCACAACGTATTTTTTTATGCTCAAGGGCAGGTAACTCCAAGGCAAATAATCCAATTCGGCCCAAAATCGAACTTAACTGAGATTTTATGTCTGTCCTCGTTACCTGCAAGTTTGAAGCTGATCTGAAAAAAATTCAAGTCGCTATCGTAGTCACAACATTTTCCCTATGTAAAGTCTATGGGCAAATTTTTTGTCGCTCAAGGTCATGTAACTCCGAGGTCAATATTCCGATTCGAACTTAACTGAGATTTTATGCCTGTCCACATTACCTGCAAGTTTGAAGCTGATCTGAATAAAAATAAAGTTGCTATCGTGGTCACAACGTATTTTTTTATGCTCAAGGGCAGGTAACTCCAAGGCAAATAATCCGATTCAGCCCAAAATCGAACTTGACCGAGATTTTATGCCTGTACTGGTTATCTGCAAGAATGAAGTCGATCAGAAAAAAATTGACGGAGCTAGAGTGATGACAAGCTTTTTCCTATGTGAAGTCTATGGGAGCTAGATGTTGCCATGGCAACCAGAGTTCCACTCAGATCTGCCTGAAAACCTAATGAAGCCTTTCCACTTGCCCAATAATGCGACACATGAAATTTGATCAAAGTTGGCCAAGTAGTCTTTAAGATATACATTTTTGAAATTCCCATTAACCCTAATGCAAAAACACACAAGGGCAGGTAACTCCTAAGTGAATGATCCGATTCTGCCAGTTATCGAACTTGACCGAGATTTCATGGCTGTGCTGGTTATCTGCAAGAATAAAGCCAATCTGAAAATAATTGAAGCAGCTACGGTGATGACAACATTCTCCCCATGTTAAGTCAATAGGCAATTTTTTCAACGCTCAAGGGCACGTAACTCCTGAGTGAATAATCCGATTCAGCCCAAAATCGAACTTGATCGAGATTTCATGCCTGTCCTCGTTATCTGCAAGAATGAAGTTGATCAGAAAAAAAATGACGGAGCTAGAGTGATGACAAGCTTTTTCCTATGTTAAGAACGCTCAAGGGCACGTAACTCCTGAGTGAATAATCTGATTCAGCCCAAAATCCAACTTGATCGAGATTTCATGCCTGTCCTCCTTATCTGCAAGAATGAAGTCGATCAGAAAAAAATTGACGGAGCTAGAGTGATGACAAGCTTTTTCCTATGTTAAGCCTATGGGAGCTCTTTGTTGCTGTGGCAACCAGAGTTCTCATCTGATCTGCATGAAAACCTTATACAGCCTTTCCCCCTACCTGATGATGGTTCATAGGAAATTTGATCAAGGCCGGCCTACTGGTTCCAGAGATATACTTCGTTGAAAGTGTGGACGACGGACGACGGACGCCGGCTCGTGGTATACTAATACCTCACATGAGCCTTCAGCTCAGGTGAGCTAAAAAGGACCATAGAAAAAATGTTGTTCTTCATCAAAGACTGAACAGCTCTATGACGAGTTTGAATGCACCAAGACATGTTTGTGCTAGACATGGTGTTCAGTTAAGTGTATCATGGCTGAACTGACTTACCCATCTACCCATGTGACTTACCCATTATCATGATGCTCATCATCAGACACATCAGAAAGACTGAACTTTGGTACGGCATCCTGACCTGCTCCAGACATCCTCTTACTGTGAGATGAGGACCCTTTCAATTCTGTTAGGCTGTCTGTAAGAAAAATACACAACCTCTTTATAACAATAATTTTGGGATCCATAGAAAAGTTCTTGCTAGATAAATCACCATGTGGGCCCCGCCAAGCGATTTTGGTACTTATCGCCTATGCGAGCAGCGAAGGTTCAGGCGAGACTGCGCGGATGCGCAGTCTCGCCAGAACCTTCGCTGCTCGCTCATACAAGCAGTGAATCAAGGGGAACCTTCAGACAGAAAGCCATATCCCTGGCCCCTCTGAATGGCTGGGCATACGCAGTTAAAATTTGTCATGACGGAATGCTCGAAGACCCAAATTCGCTTGGCGGGGCTCATGTAATGTTGAAACAAAATGTATAGATAATAAAAAAAATGACCATTTATGGTCATTTTATGCCGCTTACTTTGAAAAAGTTGGTGAGGCACATTCTAGTTTGCCTTTCCTCATACATCAGTCCATTCAAATGGTAGCACAGTCGGATGCTCGTCTGACTGGTGATCAGGAGGATATAGGTTCAACTAGAGCTGTCAGTGAAACTGACTAGGGCCCCGGCAGCGCTATCAGAGGAGTAAACATTTGTGGACGGACAGACGGACGGACCGACAGACAGACGGACGGACGGACAGAGTGATTACTATAGGGCACCCACACTTTCAGTGCGGGGCCCTTATAACTGCCGGGGATGGCAACATTCCTTTGTGGAGATTGATTATGAAATCTTTAGTATCCTTCCGCTGATTCAAGAAGGGCTGTTGTGCTTTCTGGCAAATGTATGTGCACTGTCCTGGTTGGCTGCTTTATAAGCCTGCCCAGGGAAACTGTGGATAGGTTAACTGACCAGCTCAATATGACCTAGTTAGTGTTGAATGGGCCATTAAACTCAAACACAAACAAATAATGTATTTATTCAATTTACAAACTGCAAGACAAACAGTGTAGATCTTGATCAGATGGTTTCTTTGGAAGCCATCTTATCTGGATCTATGCTGTTTGCAAAATTGGAAGAGACATTTAATGTTGTTTAAAAACATTTTGAGAAAGTTTCTTATATGAAGACCAAGACAAAAGAAGAGTCTTAACCCTTATCTTGCTGAATATTCATTTAAGCCACACCCATTTCTGTCTATCAACCAATCAAATTACTTGGTGTAATTTATTGCTACAAATTCATAAACTGAATGCCAAACTGTGTAGATCCTGATCAGGTGGCTTCTTCAGAAGCAGAAGCCACCTGATCTGGATCTACACTGTTTGCACAGATAGGGGTTGTCGTGAACAGCAAGATAAGGGTCAACCCATGGCCTGCTTGATAAATCATTTTGCCACACCCATCTCAGACTCAACGAATCAAATTACTTGATATAAAACATTCATTTAAATGTGCTAACAGTATAGATCCTGTTCAGAAGCCATGTTCATGGAAGCATGTTGAAGGTCAATACAACCTCTTCATATCACTACACATTATATAGAGGATCTTACATGAGTGTCCATGTATTATTGAATTTATTAAACAAGTTGAGGAAAAGGGATAAAATGCGAGGCTTGCGGAGCATTTTATGCCTTTTCCTCAAAGAGTTTAATAAATTCAATAATACATGAGCACGAATGCAAGATTCTATTTATCATATGACATTTAAAACGCATTTTATTCACGTTTGTTTACAAAAATGTCAATATTCCGCCATTAGTAAACGCGACGTCATTAAGGACGCCGTACATGTAACGTTACGGGACGTATCTAGCTAATTTGCATATTTAATCCACTAGTGGATTATCGAAAATATTACATGGCGTTATTACACTCTCAGACGCGACGTCATATGATAAAACAGTTTTGATTATACACCACAACCTCTATATAACACTATAAATGGGTTCCAAAGCAGAAACCATCTTAGTTAAAGAACCATGTTATATCCAAACAAAAATGTATAAATTATATAGAAAAATGACAATTTATGATCATTTTTCTATATGATCTTTACATTACATGGTCATTTTTCTAGATCTTTACATTTTTGGAATATAGTTTATATAGAAAAAATGACTGTTTAAATTTTTGCAATCCATCTTGAAACTGTGTTCTTTCTAAATCTGTGTTATAATGAACAATGTTACAATTAGGTTGTGGTGTACAATGCATCATGGTTTAAAGAGGGATCCCAAAAATGTATATAAAATAAGCATAATTTCTTCTTTGTAATCTAAACATTTTTGTTTGGCTATAACATAGTTGTTTAACTGTTTCAGCTATGGACCCCAACAACCAGCTATGGACCCCAATAATACAGTTAGTAAGACGTTGTGGATAGTTACAAATGAGCCCAGTCAAGCGATTTTGGTACTTATCGCCTATGCGAGCAGCGAAGGTTCAGGCGAGCCTGCGCATCCGGGCAGTCTCGCCAGAACCTTCGCTGCTCGCTCATACAAGCAGTGAATCAGGAGGAATCTTAAGACAGAAAGCCATATCCCTGGCCCCTCTGAATGGCTGGGCATGCACAGTTAAAATTTGTCATGACGGAATGCTCGAAGACCTAAATTCGCTTGGCGGGCTCATATAGTCTCCTACTACATATACTTCCCTGTTCTTTGACACAGCATAGATGTTAGAATGTATTTTCTAATTTGCTGTCATTATTCAACCAATGTCAGTTTTTCAGTTGCAAACAAAAATACAGACTTTTATTCTTATTTATAGTGAAAAACACCCAGCCAAGTGCATTGTACTGACCCCCTTTCAAAAATTAAAACAACAGAAAAACAAAATCAATTTTTACCTGTGCTGACATCAGCCTCTGCACCTGACTGGGCATGCTGGTATGGTGTGGAAGACAATGGTCTCTGAGACTGTATTGGACTGGCAGTAGGCGAAGGCACTCTTTTACTTGCTGAAATGTTTACAATTTACCAGTGTTAGAAATTAGCTTGTTTTGCAAGTAGCAAATTGTTGCACCCTGATCTGAAAGTATGTAGCAAATGACATCTACAGTCAAACTTTGATGGCTCGAACACTGATGGCTCATTACCATGGCTGAGTCGAACACGTTTTTGAGTCCCTAGGGAATTCCTCTGCATAAGAAAACGTGTGGGATAATTAAGGAGATTTTCGACTTTTATCTCGCAAATGTATGCTGTGTGTACTCATTAGAATCGCCTCAAAGAGGCGATTCTAATGAGTACACACAGCATACATATTCATTATAAAACACTAAAAAGATGTCTAAAAGTATCTCGTTATGCCTCCTGACAGTAACCTCAGTGGCTCGAACTACCCCTGTCTCGAACAGATTTTCAAGGTCCCAAAGGTGTTTGAGCCATTGAAGTTCGACTTTATGTAGAAAACGACATCTACATGAAAGCAAAATGAGTCATTCCAGCAGGAGCCCTACTTCCTGTAGACTAACCCTCCAAGCACTAAGCATGTTTAGCTGATGATATTTTCAAAGGATTTTGTCCTATTTTTCAGCAAAAATAAGGCTTGACATTATTTGTGAAGCGCCCCCAAGCAGATGATTCACATATTGTGTGAAGCCTTATTTTCCTGCAGATGATTCACATGAAGTGTCAAGCCTTATTTTTGCTGATAAACAATGAAAAAAAAAAAAAATAAACATTTTTATCATATGAAGTCGCGTCTGAGAGTGTAATAACTTCATGTTATATTTTCGATAATCCACTAGTGGATTAAATATGCAAATTAGGTAGATACTTCCCGTAACGTTACATGTACGGCATCCTTAACGACGTCGCGTTTACTAATGGCGGAATTTTGACATTTTTGTAAACAATCGTGAATAAAATGCGTTTTAAATGTCATATGATAAATAGAATCTTGCATTCGTGCTCATGTATTAATGAATTTATTAAACTCGTTGAAGAAAAGGGATAAAAAGCTCGGCAAAGCCTCGCATTTTATCCCTTTTCCTCAACTCGTTTAATAAATTCAATAATACATAAGCACTCGTGTAAGATCCTCTATGTTCACAACACTTCAAGTTAGTGTAATATTTGGGCCACTTGCTATCATGACTATACCAAGTAGTAACAATTTGCTACCCACTGTTAGACCAAGTAGCAAACTAAATTTTCAGTTAGAAAATTTTTATTCAACTTACCGTAATTAACTTATTGTAATGGTCCTAAGTACTGGTATACATAGGCCTAAGCAAACACTGCAGACCCAGATCATCAAACTGCTCCTGAACGAGCAGTCTGATCAGGGTCTACACCATTTGCCATTCCATTTGCACCTTTTGGTCTCCTTGCAGATCGTGAAAATTTTTTTTTAAATTTTAGGAGAATTACAGCAAGTCCTCAAGGCGTTTTAGGATTTTTAGGATTTTTATGGTACTATTAGGGTAGAAGTACTTAAGCAAATGCTGCAGACTGTTCCTTAACCTTTAACCTGCTGAATATTTAACTTAGCCACACCTTTTTTTGATTTTCAGCCAATCAGATTACATGATATAATGAGTTCGTTCAAATTCACAATCTGAATGACAAACAGTGTAGATCCTGATCAGATGGCTTCTTCAGAAGCCATCTGATCTGGATCTACACTGTTTGCAAAGATAGGGCTTGTCGCCTACAGCAGGGTAAAGGTTAAGAAAGATTCTGATCTGTGTCTGCACAAAACATTTCATACTGACAACTTCCCACTGCAGTATGAAGGCACACCAGTGGGAGATATATAGAATATTACATGATTTTTTTTGTATCGGCCCTGGGGTCGGCCTATGTTGTCTGTCTCAGTCTGAATCCGGATGTCAAGGGCTGAGACTGGCCAAGGGCTGAGGCCTTGGCCGATAATGAAACAACCATGTTATATTCATTTTATCATATACTTATTTCTGTAAAATATTCTAAGATAAAAGAAACATCCAGGTTAAAGCAAGTCTGAAATCATAGTTGTTTTTGTTGTTTTGAAGACAGACAACTATGGCAAAAGAACATATGAAGTTGTTTTTACCTGTGCTGACAGGTTCTGGCTCAGGTTGAGACAGGCAAATCAGGTCTGAGACCAGGGCTGATATATATAAAAAAATAACATGTAATATTCTATATATGTCCCAGCCAGCAACAAGCCTGTCCAGGAACCGCGGTGCGAGGCAGACCGTCCATGCTAATAAACCCTATTGGTTTCATTGGGCGACAGGGCTTGAGATGTCATTTCATCTCAATGTCGGGTAAAAGTCCCACAAAATTGGAAGCACGTCTCCAAAATGACCTTTACAGTGTTGACGGGGACGTAAAACCTCAAATCAAACAAACAAAAACCAGCAACAGGCAAGGGCAAATACCACTTTCTGGCAGAGAATGTGGTCCCATGTTCCTCGTCAGGATTCAAAATAATGAATCTGATATACTACCAAGCTTTTTCATGGCATTTTGTACATTGCAGTAATATTTTCTAAAATATTCTGGTGTCTCACATGTTGACCCAAGTGAGGCTCGAACCCACAGTGGTAAGAGGTCAATGATAAAGAGATAGAGCTCTTACCCACAAGGCCAAGGAGGCCCATAAGTTGCATGACACATTGTAAAAGGTTTGACGACAATTCATAAATCCGTGCAGGAGATAGGCTGCAGACAAGCTATTTTTGGCCCAAATTTGACAGTTTTTAGAGTCCTTAGGTTTTTTTTGGAGCCCGAGACCATGAAATGAGGTCAAGGCCACAAAAACCATCTCACATTCTAGTGATTTAGCCATGCAAGTTTGGTAACAGTGCATGGATTGGTTCAAGAGATACAGTGCTTCAAACAGTGGGTTCCTACACAAATAGGTTCACACCAAAAGCAATATTCCCCCTTCTCTGTGAGGCAAAAAAAATTATCAAATTCTGTAGTATTTCTGCTGAACAAAAATGTGAGAGGATTTTGCAATATAAAAAGCTGTACACATTTATTTTCAGCAAACAATATGAGCTTTTAGCCATACTGAACATTGGAAAGTTTAACAGGATTCTAATTTACATCTTTGTCAGCGCAGAACAACTGGACCCTAGCATGTTGAATCTTGCCCTGCTGAATAAATTAATTTGTCACACCCATTTATAATTATCCACCAATCAAATTACTTGATACAATGTATTTATTCAAATGTGAAAACTGAATGACAGTGTAGATCCTGATCAGATCAGAAGGCATCTGATTTGGATCTACACTGTTTGCAAAGGTAATCATTGGCTAGCAATAAGATTACACTGTTTGCATTTAGGTTTAATCTAGTCAATTTTCTCAAAATGCTGCTCACTTTACCATTACTTACCAGATTTTTCTGCTGAGAGTGATGTTTTCACCCTATGAGGAGAATGTTTATAGGGGTCTGGCACTGAGGAGGGGTTGGTTAGCTGGTAGTGAAAATCCATGTAGGCTTTCTCAAGATTCTGAAAAAATACATCCTCAGTTAATTAGTCCTCCTACTCATCACAAAAGGGCACATCCTTGCAGAAATGGCCTCAGAAAAGGGCATATTGATGAAAGAAATGACCTAAGAAAAGGCCTCAGAATATGATGCATACTAGTCAGAAACAGCCTAAAAAAGGCACATACTACAGTATAGCTCCAATATATCGCGTTCCGATATTTCGCGATGTCCAATCTATCCCGGTCGCGCCGTGGATCCCGTTTTTTTTTTCCCTTAAAAATTCATAATTAAAGAAAAAATATGAGTTTAAAGTTGATAAAATTTATTTAAAACCAGGTTAAACCAGGCGCCAATTGTCAGTTCACACATTATAACCAAATAATCCAATTATCCTCAGTTAGAACAGGTATTGGCGAACAATTAATCTTAATCCCCAAACTTGTCATAACTGAGTAATCCACTCAATGCTCAATCAGACAACGATGTCCGCTACCATTTTCATGCACGCGATCGGTAAATGATGTCATCTGACTCCAGCACCCCCACACATGTTTAATGTCATTGTGTGTATCTCTTTCATAAAAAATATGTATGATACCGGTAAAAAATATTTTCTTGATAGCTAAACGGTTGTGAATAGAGGTGGATAGAAAACCAGCGCTTTGCACAGCTCCCGAATTATCCCCAAAAGCTCCGTGTCAATAGCCAACAACAGCGTTTGACTTTTCCCGCCAAGCGTCTGCTATTTGGCACCAAAACATAAACATTCACGAGATTGCAGAAAAGTCAGTTTTTAATATGCAAACATATACCGTTAGATGTAGCTAATTGTCTGAGGACCGATTAAATTGTTTTCACATTGATTGTGGATTAAATTTTATGATTGGAGAATAAACGCCAATTAGAGACATAACTTGACCATATTTTCACACCTTATCGACACGCACCGCAGGGTGGCAATTATATGACAGGGATTAACAATAGTGTCATACTTGAACCGTAATAAATACACAGATGGTTTGTCTCTCAATTGACAGTGCAGCAATTATTGCGATTTACTTACTGGTCTAGTTTTACCGTATTTAAGGACACAAAAAGACTGACAGTTGTAGACGATTTTTTTACACTTGCCCGAAATCATAACACAATAAAATGATAGTTTTGTTGTTGTATAGTTTTTCGGCCCGTGGTATCACCGCGACTTGTATTGGCATCTCGGCAAACTACCGCGACTTATATCGCGCTCCGACCACATCGCGGTTTTCGGGCTATGGACCCCGACTACCGCGATATATTGGAGCTATACTGTAGTCAGAAAAAGCCTCAGGAAAGGGCACATAACTGTCAGAAACGGCCTCAGAAGGGGCCACATTCATGGCAGAAAAAGTCTCAGGAAAGGCCACATATATGTCAGAAAGAACCTCAGAAAAGGGCACATTCTCGTCAGTAACAGCCTCAAAAAAGGGCACATACTTGTTTGTTTTTGTTTGTAGCAGAGTTTAATGGCACAGTCATTACTATTTAGGTCCTTTTGAGCTGGTCAGTTTACCTATCCACACTTTTGCAAAAGCTGCTAACATTTTTTCAGCAAACTAGAGCTGTCAGTGAAACTGACTAGGGCCCCGGCAGCGCTATCAGAGGAGTAGGAAAATGTTGATGTTAAAAAAGACGTTTTTTTTCCTTTCACCTCTAAGTATGACCTTGACCTTTGAGGTACGGACCTGGGTCTTGCGCGTGACACACTGTCACATTATGGTTAATATTTCTGCTAAGTAATATTTAAATCCATCCAGGAATAAGAAAGTTATAGATTGGACACAATAAAAAAGACGCTTTTTTGACCTTTTATCTCTAAGTATGACCTTGACCTTTGAGGTACGGCTGTGGGTCTTGCGTGTGACACTTCGTCACATTATGGTTAACATTTCTGCCAAGTAATATTTAAATCCATCCAGGAATAATAACAAAGTTATTAATTGGACACAGGAAAGACCCTTTTTTGACCTTTAAACCTCTAAGTATGACCTTGACCTTTGAGGTACGGACCTGAGTCTTGCGCGCAACACTCCATCACATTATGGTTAACATTTCTGCCAAGTAATATTTAAATCCATCCAGGAATAAGAAAGTTATGGAGGATAAAAAAATTTGTGGACGGACAGACGGACAGACAGACAGACAGACGGACGGACAGAGTGATGCCAAGTAATATTTAAATCCATCCAGGAATAATAAAAAGTTATGGAGGATAAAAAAATTTGTGGACGGACAGACGGACGGACAGACAGACAGACAGACGGACGGACAGAGTGATTACTATAGGGCACCCACACTTTCAGTGCGGGGCCCTAAAAATATTACCATATTTGCCATAATAAAACGATACATTAACTAATAACAACATTAGTTTTAAATAACTGGTCCCTGATCTTCACCTTACTTTGCTGTTTGTAAATAGCAAAAACAGGTCTCCTCAAAAAGTGGTTCATAATTAAAACCCAAGTTACATATAACCCAAGACACGATAAGATTTCATTTTATAAAGTGGGCTTTGCAAAGATATACACTGCTAAGACAATTTATGTTGTGCGGACTGGCATATTTTTCACCATATTTTTACAAGGATACAACTTTTGTGACTTCATACTTGCTCTCTTGTATGTCAAGCCCTTGCACAAAATAGGGTCTAGTCTTAAAGGCAAGAATTGGCTCCCTGGGTTAAAAGCAGACACTATTGATTGTTTCAAGAGTACACACCTGCTGATGTTTCCTTTGAGAGTAGACACTTATTAATATTTTAAAGAGTAGACACCTATTGATATTTCCTTCAAGAGTAGACACATATTGATATTTGTATTGATGTTGTGTTATAAGAAGACACATTTTCTTTTAGACACCTATTGATAATTAAAGATTACTACTGATGCATACATCTACTGACATTTTTCTATAAGAGAAGACAGCTCTTGATATTTCCTTTCAGAGTAGACAACTATTGACATTTCCTATCTTGATGTTTTAAAAGTAGACACCTATTGACATTTCAAAAGTATACACCTGTTGATATTTACTTTATAAGTACACACTTACAGATATTTTCTTTAGACACCTATTGATATTTTAGGAGTTTATGATGTTCCTTAACGAGAAGACAACTATTGATATTTTTCTTTAAGAGTACACCAATTGATATTTCCTTTCAGAGTCAACACCTATTGATATTTTTAGAGTAGACATCTATTGGTGTTTTAAAATAAGAGACACCTATGCATATTTCCTTTAAGAGCAGACATCTACTGATATTTCACGAGTACAGACCTATTCATATTCTTAACCGTCAGCATCTACTGTCAGACGTTTTACTTTGTGTGTTGACACCTAATGATATTCACAAGTACACCTTTTCATGTTTTTAAGAGCAGACACCTACAAGAACTGTTCAAATATGAATGCACCTAAGCACATAAAAATGATTCCGTGATAGATTTTGATGAAAAATTTATTTTGTCCCCTCAAAGTATTCCCCTTTAACAGATATACAAACTTTCAGTCTTCTGATCCAATCATTGAATTCATTTTGGTAGTCTTTTCGAGGTATACTATGAAGGCACTGGAATATTGCAGAACCAAGCTGTTTGCGCTGTACAAATTTTTGACCAGAAAGGTATTTTTCAGCCGCGGGAACAAAAACCAGAGGACCATTGGTCCTGAATCGCTCACCTGACTTTTCTGAGGAAGTCCTCAAAGACTTTAATATGTGATCTTTGGCCAAGAGGGACCGAAGGTCTGTGTAACTGGGTGGGGATCTCAACTGTTTCCGAGATATTAAGCATTCAATGCAATAAAGAGTTGGTCCCCAGCCCCCCCCCCCCCCCCCACTGGAACCGTAGGTCCAACGGTCCATTACACTGAATGCGACAAGAATATATATGGTTTATGGGTGGGGATCTTAACCGTTTCCGAGATATTAAGCATTTTGTGGAAAAAAGGGGGTTAGGCATGCCCCCCTCCCTCACCCAGGGACCCCCCCGGTCCAAAGGTCCATGTCACTGAATGCGCCTTATCATAAGGAACAAGAATATATATGGTTTGTGGGTGGGGATCTTAACCTTTTCCGAGATATTAAGCATTTTGAGCAAAAAAGGGGGAGGGGCATGCCCCCCCCCCCCGGACCCCTGGTACCCCAGGGTCCAAAGGTCCATGTCACTGAATGCGCCTCATCGTAAAGAACAAGAGTATATATGGTTTATGGGTGGGGATCTTAACCGTTTCCGAGATATTAAGCATTTAATGCAAAAAAGGGGGTGGGGCATGCCCCCCTGGGACCCCCGGGTCCAAAGGTTCATGTCACTTAATGCGCCTTATGATCAGGAACAAGAATATATATGGTTCATGGATAGAGATCTTAACCGTTTCCGAGATATTAAGCATTTTGTGCAAAAAAAAAAGGGGTGGGGCATGCCCCCCTGGGACCCCCGGGTCCAAAGGTTCATGTCACTTAATGCGCCTTATGATCAGGAACAAGAATATATATGGTTCATGGATAGAGATCTTAACCGTTTCCGAGATATTAAGCATTTTGTGCAAAAAAAAAGGGGTGGGGCATGCCCCCCCCCCCCCCCCCCCCCCGGACCCCTGGTACCCCATGGTCCAAAAGTCCATGTCACTGAATGGGCCTCATCATAAGGAACAAGAGTATATATGGTTTATGGGTCGGGATCTTAACCGTTTCCGAGATATTAAGCATTTTGTGCAAAATAGGGGTGGGGCATGCCCCCCCCCCCCCGGGGAACCCCGGTACCCAAAGGTCCATGTCACTGAATGCGCCTTAGCATAAGGAACAAGAATATATATGGTTTATGGGTTGGGATCTTAGCTGTTTTGGAGATATTAAGCATTTTGTGCCAAAAAGGGGGTGGGGCATGCCCCCCGGGGGGGCCCAGGGTTCCAAAATCCACGTCACTAAATGCGCCTCATCATAAGGAATACGAATATATATGGTTTAGTGGCATTATTTGTAACAGTTTGCAAGATATCAGACATTTCTACTTTTTCCCATACAAATGCCCATGTTACCAAATTTAACCTTGGCGTAAAATAGGTCAAGGTCATCCCAGGGACACCATTTATGCAATTTATGATGGGCCCATGTCCCAGGTGCTACATGCCAAGTTTCATGCAAATCGGCCCAGTGGTTCCGGAGGAGAAGATTTTCGAAGGGTTTTTACCATATATGGGCATGGCGGCCATCTTGGTCATGTGACCTAGACCAAAAATGCAAACTTTGTTCCCCCACCCCATGGAGTCTCCACATGAAATTTGACTACAATCGGCCCAGCGGTTCCGGAGGAGAAGACGTTTGAAAATGTGAACACACACACACACACAGAATTTTTGCCTGGCCATACTATCAGCTCACCAATGAGCCTTCGGCTAAAAAGTCACACGGGGCATGGTCAGGGGAATACGGGGGGTGAGGGAGTTCAACAACCTTTTCCTGCTTCAGATAGTCTTGCACAATGAACACCTTATGCGATGACGCATTGTCATGTAGCAATCTGACATTGGCCAAACCAGTTGCGGGTCTTCTTTCTTTGAAATATTTCTTCAATTTTCGAAGTACTTTATTCTTGTAAAACTTCGCATTTACAGATTTGCCTTTAGGCACAGCAACCTAAATAGCAGGGCCATGATTTGAAAAGAATATGGCATACATTACCTTCTTGACGCTCACGGTCCGCTTTGCAATGCATGGTCTTTTGCAATACTTTGTTGCCCATATTTTGTTCTGAATCTTTCGTTTTGGCTCAAAAAAGTGAACCCACGTCTTGTCACCTGTGATGACATTAGCGAAAGACCGTGCATTGTAATTTGGAAACTTTTTAAGCAACTTCTTGGCGCACTCAACGCGTGTCTTTTTCTGCTCATCTGTCAACAGATGGGGAATCCATCTAGCACAGATCTTTCTCATTTTCAAATCCTGTTTCAGAATTGTATGAGCTGCTCCTAATGAGATAACAACCATACTAGCTATTTGGCTAGTAGTGTATCGTGCATCGATAGCAACTATTTCTTTCACTCTAGCAACCATCTTGGCAGATGTTGCTCTTTTCGGCCAACGATCATGTGGTGCATCTTCTGTTGAGCCTAGCCGACAGCTGAATTTCTTACACCAACGAAAAACTGTCAGAAAAGACATTTCATTATGCCCATAAACCGAACATATTTCATCAAAAATGTCTTTGCACTGTATACCAAGAATACAACGATTCTTAATATAGGACCGTATTTCAACGACGTACTCTGACCTTCTTCCAACCATGTTTTGTATTAGTATACAAAAGTAGACAGTGTTTATCGAACGATATACATGGCTAAAAAGCACAGATTTTAACAAGTTTGGTATCAATGTATAGGTAAAATGTTTTTCTACGCTGTGATATTTATTTCCAGCTGATTTTCGCATTAGTGCATGAGAAAACGTTCTACTTGCATTCATATTTGAACAGTCCTCGTATTGATGCATCCTTTAAGAGACTTTTGATAAGGAAGAAAAATATTTTGCCCGAGTTTATTCAGTTTTCTAACTTAAATAAGAGGGCCATGATGGCCCTGGATCGCTCAGCTGATCCACAGTGTAACAAGTGGGCCCCAGAGAGGGCCATTATTGGCCCCAGGGCTTTAATGTGCATAATGTTGAGGGAGGTCTAAAGGTGAAGCTTCATACCAAACATCAACAAAGGCTATAATTTGAACAATCTTGGCAAAGGTCCACTAGATGAAGCTACACATCAAATATCAAAGACCTGGGCCTTGCGGTTTCAGATAAGAAGATTTTTTTTTAAAGATATTCCCTACATAAGCCTATGCAAAACCTAATGGCCCCGGGGCTATATAAATCTATGTAAAGTAGAAGTAAACAAAGATCAGGAATTGATACAATTAACTTACTCCATCCATAAAAGACACCAAAGGGAAAGAAATACAAAAATTAAGCGACCAGACTATAATGGAAAACTAAACAAAGGAAGGCCATATGGACAGTTACTTTCCCACAAAATGGCCATATGGCCATCCAAAATTAAAAGACACAAGTGATACACACAGTAAGTAACAAACAACAACATAAATAAATCGCCAAAGGGCCCCGGGGTGGGGGCATTTGTGGCTGCAGGGCTATAATTTGAACAATCTTGGTAGAGGTCCACTAGATAAAGCTCCATACTAAATATCAAAGGCCTTGGCCTTGCAGTTTCAGAGAAGATTTCCCTATATAAGTCTATGTTAAACCAAAGGGCCCTGGAGCGGGGCATTTTTGGTATCAGGGCTATAATTTGAATAATCTTGATAGAGGTCCACAAGATGCAGCTTCATACCAAATATCAAAGACCCAGGCCTTGTGGTTTCAGAGAAGAAGATTTTTAAAGATTTTCCCTATATTAGTCTATGTAAAACCATAGGGCCCCCGAGCCGGGGCATTTTTGGCCCCAGGGCTATAATTTGAACAATCTTGTTAGAGGTCCATTAGATGAAGCTTCATACCAAATATCAAAGTCCTTGGCCTTGCAGTTTCAGAGAAGATTTTTAAAGATTTCCCTATATAAGTCTATGTTAAACCAAAGGGCCCCGGAGCGGGGACTTTTTTGGTACCATGCTTTAATTTGAATAATCTTGATAGAGGTCCACAAGATGCAGCTTCATACCAAATATCAAAGACCCAGGCCTTGTGGTTTCAGAGATGAAGATGTTTAAAGATTTTCCCTATATTAGTCTATGTAAAACCATAGGGCCCCAGAGCCGGGGCATTTTTGGCCCCATGGCTATAATTTGAACAATCTTGTTAGAGGTCCATTAGATGAAGCTTCATACCAAATATCAAAGTCCTGGGCCTTATGGTTTCAGAGAAGAAGATTATTAAAGATTATCCCTATATAAGCCTATGTAAAACCAAAGGGCCTCAGGCTGGGGCCACTTTTGGCCCCAGCACTATAATTTGAATCATCTTGGTAGGGGTCCTTTAGAAGAAGCTTCATACCAAATATAAAAAAACCTAGGCCTTGTGGTTTCAGAGAAGAAGATTTTTAAAGATTTTCCCTATATGAGTCTATGTAAAACCAAAGGGCCCCGGATCGGGGGCATTTTTGGCCCAAGGGCTATAATTTGAACAATCTTGGTAGGGGTCCACTAGATGAAGCTTCATACCAAATATCAAAGTCCTGGGCCTTGTGGTTTCAGAGAAGAAGATTTTTAAAGATTTTCCCTATATAAGCCTATGTTAAACCAAAGGGCCCCTAGCAGGGATATTTTTGGCCTCAGCACTATAATTTGAATAATCTTGTTAGGGGTCCTTTACATGAAGCTTCATACCAAATATAAAAGACCTAGGCCTTGTGGTTTAAGAGAAGAAGATTTTTAAAGATTTTCCCTATACAAGTCTATGTAAAACCAAAGGGCCCTGGGGCGGGGGCATTTTTGGCCCAAGGGCTATAATTTGAACAATCTTGGTAGAGGTCCATTAGATGAAGCTTCATTCTAAATATCGAAGTCCTGGGCCTTGCGGTTTCAGAGAAGAAGATTTTTAAAGATTTTCCCTATATAAGCCTATGTAAAACCAAAGGGCCCGGGGGCGGGGGGCATTTTTGGCCCCAGCACTATAATTTGAACAATCTTAGAAGGGGTCCACTAGATGAAGCTTCATACCAAATATCAAAGACCTGGGCCTTGTGGTTTCAGAGAAGAAGATTTTTAAAGATTTTCCCTATATAAGCCTATGTAAAACCAAAGGGCCCTGGGGCGGGGGCATTTTTGCCCCCAGCACTATAATTTGAACAATCTTGGTAGGGGTCCACTAGATGAAGCTTCATACCAAATATCAAAGACCTGGGCCTTGTGGTTTCAGAGAAGAAGATTTTTTAAGTTTTTTGTGAAAAAAATCTATTTTGGCTCCTGTGACCTAGATGTGCAACGGACCGGAACCATTTGAACAACTTTGAAAGGGGACCACCTAAGGATCATTCCTGTGAAGTTTAGTCAAAATCCGATCAGTGGTTTAGGAGGAGATGTCGTTTAAAGAAATTGTTTACGCACGCACGGACGGACGGACGCACACACGACGGACAAAAAGTGATCCCAAAAGCTCACCTCGTCACTACGTGAGGGTGAGCTAAAAAACATCAAATAACATGAAATTAACAGATGTCACGCGGGAGTAATATTTACCTGGGCCTCTTTCTCAAGACTCTTCAATCTATATTTAGTTTCTGCAATAATCTCTGCTGACTGGTTGGAGTTTTCTTCATCTGTTGTAAAATCTGTAGAAAGTTTAGGAGCACTAGAATCATCAACACTAATGTCATTATATACGTCATTTCTGTCATAGCCTTTTACTTTTGTCAAGCTTCTTGTTCTACGACTTCTCCTGCGACCTTGAGACAGGTCAACATCACTGTCATCATCAAGGTGGCCCTCAGTTCTGGCAGCTGAACGTTGAGATAGATTAAATGAAACCAATCTGAAACAGAAATATAGCTGTATTTAGAGTAAAACTTGAAAACTGATCTCTTGGATTGTAAAGTTTGATTGTATCTAGAAATGTGAGGAACTGAATTTTTAGTTTTAGGGGAATGAGAACACCTGGCAGATTTTTCTGCCATTTTTCAAAGGGAGACCACTTTTGGAACTTTCTGTTCAGTTTACTGTAAGCCCTGTCCCACTGAAAAAGGGGTCTTTCCTTTAGAATTTGCTCCTCAGGAGCAAATTCTTTCCTTTAAGAGTAGGTTCCTATTGACATGAAAGACAAAAATACTTTTGCAGGTGTTGCTTCCCGGAGTCCCCTGAAGGTGTTCCCATTCCCCTTAAGGTAGCACATCTCAGATGAAAAGAAATGTGACACAATCAATCAGTAAAAATCACTTGAATAGGGAAATCATCCTAAGTATTGGGACAGACAGGCCTAAGCAAACAGTGCAGACCCAGATCAGACTGTGAGCAGTCTGATCAGGATCTCCACAATTTGCAATCCTGTCTACACTTATTGGACTTCTTGCTGGATCATGAAACAAATCTGTTAAAATTTTAGGAGAATTACAGCAAGTTCTCAAGGTGTCAGAATTTCTAGAATTTTTGCAACACAAAAATTTTAAACCATATGCAGCTGAGAAGAAGTAATGAAGATACTAAAGGGATTTTTTTTATTTATTTTTTGTCAGAAACATATGTTTTCCCATGATTTAGCTCACATAGGCTATGTTATGCATCTGTTTGCTGCTGGCAGAGGAAAAGACATTAAAATCTCTTCCTTCACTTTTGACTCAATACTGTTTACAGATTTTGTTTCTATAATTTAACACATTTTGTACAGGAAACCCCAAGGAGTAACTGGCAAACAGTGCGGGCAAGTTCAGATACCATAAAATGTGGCATCTGATCAGGACCTACACTGTTTCCAAAATGTTTTTTGAAGACAACACAGCATGAAACCCCTAGTTGTTGAAATGGACTCCTGCTATATATAAGGTGGAAGATTCTATTTGGTACAAAATGGGTTAACTCTTATCCTGCTGTTCACGACAACCACTATCTTTGGAAACCATGTAGATCCAGATAAGATGGCTTCTGAAGAATTACATCAAGTAATCAAGTAATCTGATTGGTTCAAAGCCTGAAATGGGTGTGGCTAATCTGAATATTCAGCAGGATAAAGGTTAAAACAGAAATGAAAAGTGTTTCATACAGCCTTGAAAGTTTTGGTACATTTCATTTCAATGCTGAGGCATATAAATGTCACAACTCCACCCACAGAGACCAATCACCATGTCTGCTCCAGTACACCACTGGTGCTTGCGTTAACATGCATAATGGCATTATTGACCAGGGAAGATTTACATACATGCAGAAAGACCTTAACACTATACAAGACATTACCTGGAAGTTTCACCATCTTGAGGCTTTCTGTAAACTTCATTGCTTAATGCTGAAAAAAAGAAAAAAAAACCTAAGTCATTATACTTAACAAGTGTTTTACATATAAATGCAATAAAACCCAGGGTAACCAGTCAATGTTTTTCATGCATGAACCCTTGTCCCACTGAATAAATTAATTTTGCCACACCCATTTCTGAGTATCAACCAATCAAATTACTTGATATGATGTATTCCTTCTATTACAAATTGAAAGACATTGTAAATCCTGATCAGAAAGCTTCTTCTGATCTGGATTCTTCTGATCTGGATCTGCAGTGTTTACAAAGGTACGAGTTAAGAAAGACAAAGGTGAATGTTTGTTTTGTTTGAAGGCTGCAGGCCAAACCTTCAAGCATCTTCTGAAGGAACTCAGCAAATGTTCAAGCATGGAAAAAACATGAATGAACGTTATTCTTTCTTTCGACTTATACTGTGATCAGTAACATCTGAGCATTACACTACATACACACAAGGTTTAAACCATTTGCAGTTGAGAAGAACTTCAGGCAAAACTAATGTGACAAAATTATCCCGCTCATCAAAATCATCATAAATTTGTAAACCCCCCTGAAAAATCATCAAAATCCACAGAGCAGAAGTAAAAGTGAAAGTACTGACTGGCACTTATACTGTTAAACACTTAAATTTAGCGGCAGCAAATTTTGGTAGTTTATGTGAGCCGATCTTTTGGCGGATTTTCATTTTGGTGGATGTTCAATTTCCGAAATAAAAACAGCTGTGATTTCTGACTTATTCCTGAAGGTCTTATGCATGCAAGTTCTATAAGGTTATTTGCAATTCATACACAGTGATTTTCAACTGCTTTCCATATTGCATTGTCCTTGGTGTTTGAATACAAATCAGTTCTATTGTCATTTAGTTATTCAGTAAAACAGAGTTTGAGTTATAATTAGTTGTAGTTTTCTTTCTTGCATTCAGCTTTCGCTACTCAAAATGTCAGGTTAGGTTTACTCACAGGCAAAGCCATCAATCAATTACCAATTACACATGAAATGTTTGACAATTCTTGTCAAGATGTATATGCTTTTATTCGGCCCTGTTGAGCATGCTAAATGGCTAATTGACAAGTTAAGCAAAGTGAAAAACTTAATAAAATATCTTTTACTCTGGCTGGATGGAATAAACTTTGAGCTGCACTCATTAACACTATGCTTCACCTCTAAAGAAGTAAATACACTTTTTCTTTTGTTACAGATAATGTCCATGACTAATTGACATTGTATTGCCCTAGTCATACTTGCTGTGTTTATTTGGAATAAAATTTCCGCTCTCTTTGATCTTTATTGACATTTGTATTTTGAAGCTTGTAGTCGGCCAGTGCGTGGTTTCCCTTCTGTCTGTGTATGCCCCACAGAGTGGTTTAAGTGCTGAAGTCAAGGACTTGTTCTTTGACCAACTGCCTGCCGTGACTGCCAGGATCCGAACTCCTGATCCCATGCGGAGATTGGAATGACCACATAGGCCATGCAGGCACGGGATACAAGGAAGTGCATGGGGGGATTGGGTATGGAAGACTTGGACCAGATGTTGAGATTTAGAGGATTCTAGAGTATGCCCTGGCATTTGACCTTCTTCTTGGAAACACATGTTTCAAGAAACATGACAGTCATCTTATCACGTGCAAGTCAGGAAGCGCAGCGACGCAAATAGATTTCAACCTTTTCTGCAGGACAATACACAAACTTGTCACAGATGAGAAAGTGATCCCTGACGAGGAAGTAGCCCTGCAACATCAGCTACTTGTATGCGACATGAGGACTGTTATGCCACCTAAACCCAAGCGCAAGTTCACCCCCAGACTAAAAGTCTGGAAGCTGAAAGAATCTCAGACAAGAAATCATTTCAAAGAGGTTTTCAGCAAGCATGTGAGTGCCTCAGCAGGTGTAGCTGATGCTACCACTGAGGATATATGGAACAGCATCAAGACCGGTCTGCTCAAGACAACTGAAGAGGTGTGTGGCACAACTCAGCCCCACCGCTGGCATCGCAAAACCTGGTGGTGGAATGAGCATGTTAATAAGGTCATTGCAGGCAAGCATTTAAGGCATGGAAGACTGGGAAGGGCACTCGTGCATCATATCTTGCAGCCAAAGGCATAGCCAGACGTGCAGCGTACCATGCTCGCCAAGAAGCTGAAAAGGAGATCTACAAGAATATTGACCCTAAGTCCTCAGAAGTATACCGCCTTGCTGACCAGATGAGAAGAGAGAATGCCGATGTTGTAGTTGACAAACCAGTAAAGAATGATGCAGGGGAGATGTCTATGAGTGAAGACTCAAAGCAGAGGGCCTAGTTAGAACACTACCAAAGGCTACTCATTGTTGAGTTTGACTGGGACCCAGACCACCTGTCTGATGAGTCACCAGTGGAAGGGCCGCCCATCCCAATCACTATTGATATGGTTAAGAAGGCTATCTCTCAGATGAAGACTGGCAAAGCACCAGGCCCTTCTGGCATAGTGGTGGAGATGATAAGAGCTGCAGGTGATGCGGGTGCCTCGATGATTCGCGGCCTTGCAGCTGCAATCATCCTTGATGGAAAGGTACCTTCTGACTGAGAACAGAGTTTCATTATCTGTCTCTACAAGGGCAAGGGTGATGCATTGGAATGGGGCAACTACCCTGGTCTCAAGCTGACATCACAGGTCATGAAAGTCCTTGACAGGATTGTTGATGGCCTCATTAGACAGTTGATGTCCATTGACGATTCCCAGTTTGGCTTTGTCCCAGGAAGAGGCACAACAGATGCAATTTTTATTGTACGGCAGCTGCAAGAGAAGTATCTGGCGGCCAAAAGGACACTCTACATGGCTTTTGTAGACCTGGAGAAGGCATTTGATTGAGTGTCTCGGAAAGTCATCTGGTGGGCACTAAGAAAACATGGAGTGGATGAGTGGATTGTGCGACTGGTCAAAGGGATGTATGCTAATGCTCAGAGCTGTGTCCGTGTTGTTGATGGTTACAGTGAAGAATTCGAAGTGAAGGTGGGTGTTCATCAAGGCTCTGTTCTCAGCCCACTGCTTTTCATCATTGTTCTTGAAGCCTTGACATGCGAGTTCCGCCCTGGAATCCTCTGGGAGGACCTGTATGCTGATGACTTTGTCATCATAGCAGAATCCTTTGAGGAATGTGTCAGGAGGCTCTTAACTTGGAAAGACACATTGGAGGCGAAAGGGCTGACAGTGAATGCAGGAAAGACAAAGATCATGATCTGTGGTACAGGCCTGGACCTCCTGCAGAGTACAGGCAAGTTCCCAAGCGCTGTATGTCGCACTGGAGTGGGCAGCAACAGTATCTTTCGTAATGGCTGCAAGTTCTGGGTGCACAAGAAATGCAGTGGGCTCAAACGCCTGATAGAGGACCCTGATTACAGGTGTACATGGTGCCAAGGAATTGCACGCCCCTTAGATGGCAGACCACAGAGGGAAGATTAAGTCGGATCCGACAAGCTGGAGGTTGTAGCTTCTTTTTGCTACCTAGGATATATGCTCTCAGCAGTGGGTGGTTGCGACCTTTCAACCACATCACGTGTGAAAACAGCCTGGAAGAAGTTCAAGGAGTTGCTACCAGTTCTCTCTTCCAGCCACCTCTCATTCAAGACACGTGGCTATGTGTACAGCTCTTGTGAGCGGAGCGCAATGCTCCATGCCAGAGACATGGCCATTGACAAAGCCAAACTTTCAACATTTTCAGCAGAATGATAGGGCAATGATCAGACAGATCTGCAATGTCAAGCCATAGGACGCAGATCTGCAATGTCAAGCCATAGGACCCTGTCACCATCAGGTCCAGTGAGTTACTTGAGCGTCTTGGCATTGAGGAACTGGACCTCATCCTGAAAGAGAGAAGGCTCCGCTGGTATGGACACGTGGAACGCTCCAATGGTGTAGTCAAGACTGCCTGTGACATTCAGGTAGGTGGAAAGCGGGGCCTGGAAGGCCCAAGATGACCTGGAAGCAGCTGACAGAAAGAGATTGCAGAGAATGGAAGCTCTCTGCTATCGATCCTCATGATAGACAAGCCTGGATATCTGGTGTAAGAACAGCCATGCATGCAGCAAACCAGTTACCTGGAAGGGGGGGGGGGGCACTTATGTGGACTTTGCCCTTGTACCTGCACGTTAATCAAAAATCTGTTGATGATGATGATGATGATGATTTTTACCTTGACCGCCAATTGTGCCAAATGAAAATGACTGCCGAATATAAGTGTTTTACAGTATCTTGCCAGCCAGCAGATCATGTTTTAACCCTTACCTTGCTGTTCACGACAACCCCTATCTTTGCAAACAGTGTAGATCCAGATCAGATGGCTTCTGAAGAAGCCATATGATCAGGATCTATACTGTTTTTCATTCAGTTTGTGAATTTGAACAAACTCATTATATCAAGTAATCTGATTGGCTGAAAATCAAAAATGGGTGTGGCTAAGTTAAATATTCAGCAAGATTTGGGCTAATCAATATGCAGTTCATCCAACATGTAAGGTGTGTCAAACAGAACATGAAGATAGGGAGCATTTCATAGCCAGATGTCATCACCTGGAGTGTGAGGCATCCTTACAGACAGATATTTAGAAACATGTTTATAGATATTATTCCAAATATGACATTGGATGCCTACTAATTTACACAATTAGTGCTGGCCTGTTCTATGATTGTGCGGTCTGACCCACACAATAGAATGTTGATTCCGACAGAGTTGGGCCCAGGTGTTAGAAATTTGCCCCTCTTACTAGAATTTTTACAAGTCACCAGGATTTTAGCTGTGTACATATGTATAAAAGCTTTCTTATAATTGTTTATCTTATTTAACTGGACAGCCTTTAATGCCCCTTAGGGGTGGTGCATCGATTAGAACTCGGTGGAGATATACAAATTACAACAACAATATGGCTGCATATTCAGGTAGTTGTATATAATGACTTATATTCTGTGAATATCAAACTGATGTTGACATTGACAAAGGGCTGAAACTTAACATTACATATAGTAATTTTTTCAAACCTCAAAAAGGGCCATTTTTCTGATAAAAATATGTGATATTTTTCCTTAATTATACTCCAAACATAGGTTTTGGGTGCTCGTTAGAACCGCCTCATTGAGGCGGTTCTAACGAGTACCGCAACCTATGTCTTGGAGCAGAAATAAGGAAAATAATGTTTACCCCTGTAAACCAAGTTTTCTCTATGTAAAGTGGGGTTTAGGGGGTCTTTATTTCACAGACTTGTTCACTTGATGACTAACCTTTCTGAGTATGTGCCAATGTTTGTTTGACGTCCACCAGCTCCTGGTTCATATCCCTCATCTGTAATGTTTGTTCCTCTAGTTGTCTTAATAAAGTACGGTTCTTGTCAGTCTAGAACAATGTGTAAGAGGAAGTAGTGAGTGGGAGTGTGTTTCAGTTTTATGTCCCACCAACAGCTAAGGTCATACAGAGATGGAACCTCGGTTTAAAGACTCATCCGAAAGTCTGGAGAAGCCCGGGATCGATCCTGCAATCCCTGCTTTATCAGGCGAGTAGCATAACCACTGCACCACAGAGGTTTCTAAGAGGAAGTTTTGTTTGTTTGAGGTTTAACGTCCCCGTCAACACTGTATAGGTCATTTTGGAGTCGTTGCTTCCAATTTTGTGGGACTTCAACCCGACAATCAGATATTATGACATCTCAAGCCCTGTCGCCCAATGAAACCAATAGGGTTTATAAGCATGGACGGGCCGACTCGCACTACTTTGCATGGGCAGGCTTAGATCCTCTAAGCGATTTACCAGTACTCGTGTGCGGTCGGTTTCAGCTCTGCGTGGAAGCATTACGCAGCCCATCTATTTCTTCAAGCCCCGATGGCGGGGGCCGTCTAAGAGGAAGTAGTGCAAAGCCATAGTAAATCTACCACTAGCAGCTCAAATTATCACAAACAACCTTTTTTGTTTGTATTTGTTTGTATTCGAGTTTAACAGCCCAGTCAACACTATTTTAGGTCATTTTTGAGCCGGTCAGTTTACCTTTCCACAGTATCCTGGGCAGGCTTATACGTTAGCGGTTAACCAGTAAAGTGCACATTCTTGCGTCAGAAACTGACAACTGCCCTTCTTGAATCAGCAGAAGGGAGAGAATGACAGTAGAAAAGATTTCATGATCAATCTCCAAGAAAGGATGTTGCTGACCCAGGCAGGAATCGAACCCACACCATCCTGATTACCAGTCAGCTGTGCATCCACCTGAGCTACTGAGGCCAGCTATCACAGACAACAACATTTCAAACCCGCATCATCCTGATTACCAGTCAGCTGCGCATCCAACTGAGCTACCGAGGCCGGCTATCACAGACAACAACATTGCAGTCATATGGTCCATTTAAATGAATCTATGTACTGTAATGAGCCTAAGTATTGGGACAGATAGACCTAAGCAAAAAGTGTAGACCCATATCAGACTGCTCCTGAAGGAGCAGTCTGATCAGGGTCTACACTGTTTGCCATCCATTCTATGTACCGTAATGATCCGGCTATAAGACGATTTGGCTATAAGACGGGGGGTATTTTTTGGCTTTCCTTTAGGTGATTTTTGCTTAGTCTCGGCTATAAGACGGGTATAAATTCTAACAATCTGACGGGGGTTGCGCCGATGTAGAAAGTGCCGAATATTTCAGAGTGAGACACTGGTTGATCAATTTCGCTCGGTGTTTTGCGGTCGCGAAATCTAATGACAATGACGACTTGACTAAAATAAAATTTATATTAGACCGACTTCAATGATAAACAGATAGTTTTAGGTACCTAGCAAGTCCCTGAATAAATTTTCTTACCTAGAAACTGTAATCACTTATTTTTTGTGTCTGAAATTTAAGTTTATTAACGTCACAACTTCCGCCTCATTAATATTCATGAACTCATTGTCATAAACCAATGAAGGAAGGAAAGAAAAATGATTGACATGTAAACTAAGGGAAGCAACTACGCGTAACTGTATTACAGTTTAATGCAAGTGCGTCGGCATACATTTGATATCTCCCGATTCCATCGGGATATTGATATCTCCCGATTCCATCGGGATAACACGATTTCGAATCCTATCTCCCGGTCTTCCGCCCGATGGCCCCAATCTCCTGACAAGACAATTTTCCTTTAGAAATATTTCACCCGACCATTCTAGTATTTACAGCAGTAAAATACCTAGGTATGCGGTTGACCGTCAGAAGATTTACACCTGTGTTGAACTGCTGACGCGTGTAAACAATATCGGACAGTTAATAAGGTGATTAACTCTGCAGGTGTTATATTGGATAATTGGTGTGTTTACATAAGAGATTAAATAGATTAAAAAAAAAAACAGGCCATTGCTAATCAAGAGTGATATAGGAAGAGACAGAATAGCCTGTGCATCCATAATGTTTGACCGGAGATTTATTTTGCTGCACTGGACATTTATGGAAAAATATAATAACAATAATAATAAAAAAAAAAACGTATGGCATCATCAACTTATTTTCTTATGCAAATGGAGTGAAACTTTTGCCTCATTAATATTTATGAACTCATTATCATAAACCAATGAAAATTCGCGCGTGCTTATTATGTTCCGGGGCACCTTCCGGGGAATGGATCCATTGAAAACACATGGGAATTAATCCAATTATGATAAAAACCTTGAGGCTTGAAATATAACTGTTCTTCACGATCTTTTGGTTTCTTTTACCGATGTTTATTATTATTTATTTGGAATCACGCTCCTGTCCATCACTTCACAGACCTATAGTTACGCAACAGGTATACACATGTACTTACCGCACGTGATTTTCCCTCCGTTCTTTGCCGAAAATTTCAAGGATGCCCGAGATCTCGGTTATAAGACGGGTGTAAAAATTAGGGGGTATTCTGGCGTTAAAAAACCCCGTCTTATAGCCGGATCATTACGGTACACCTTTTAGAATTACACAAGTCCTCAAGGTGTCCAAATTTTTAGGATTTTTACAGTAATTCAAAGCTACAGATAAGGTGTAAAGTGGATACTCCTTCTTTCTTGTTAAAAACACAAGTTGTTGGTACCTACTAGAATCACCTCAATGCACCAAATTAGCCTGAATAAAGTTACATTCATGCTGGGAACCAAAATATGGTTCCCAGCGTGATTGCAACTTAATATGAATTAACTTTATCTGATAAATATATTCCTAGTGTGAACACGAATGTATCTCGATTGCCCTTATCTGGGTCAACTTGACCTGGATCAAGTCCCTAGTGTGAACAAAAAAAAGTTAAACTTTATTTATGTTACTTTGAATAAACAAAAGTCTCACAGTGATTTATTTAAGCATTCTCTAAGGCATGGATGTTGGGGTATTATGGTCTTACATGGTGGAGGAAACTGGAGTACCTGCAGAAAACCACAGGTCGTGGTCAGGTGACCACTATTCTGTCATATGTAAACCCAGAACTGACGCTGTGTGGCAGAAGTGACAAGTGAAGGACACATCCCAGTGTTATCCAGTGCTATCCAGGCCCCTGGTGTGAATGCTGCCTAAATGGAAGCAAAACTACATAAACACTTCAAATGCTTGTACCTGTTCATGGTATCTACGGCCACCCTCGATATGCCCATGTTCATAGAAAGCTCTACTCTGTCTACCCTCATCCCTCTCAACATAGTCAGCCATGGCAGTTGGTCTACGTAGTTCCCGTAACATCTCTTCTTGCCCTAGAATAGACATCATGTGATAACAGTCTTATCACATTAGCCTTTAGCAGAAGCTCCAGCAAGATTGGTCATCAAGACAGCGCCATCAGAGTTTCACTATTTTCACAATCAAACTCAATGGCTCAAAAATTGAAGAAAAGGAAGCTTTAGGCAGAATGAAACACGTACATGAGGTGACTATGAGTACATGTGCATGTCAGTGTATATGTGCCTGTCAGTGTAAAACTATACAGAGAACCTTAAATAAGTGGTTATTTTATATAGATTTTTTTTTGTTTGTTTGATTTGAGGGCCAACCTCCCCGTCAACACTGTAAAGGTCATTTTGGAGACTTTGCTTCCAATTTTGTGGGACTTTTACCCGACACTGAGATGAAATGACATCTCAAGTCCTGCCATCCAATGAAACCAATAATGTTTATAAACATGGACAGGCCGACTCGCACCGCTAGGCTTGGACAGGCTTAGTTCTTCTAAGTGGTTTACCAGTACTCGTGTGCGGTCGGTTTCAGCTCTGCGTGGAAGCATCATGCAGTCCATCTATTTCTTTAAGCCCCCCGATGGGCGGGGGCTGTATTTTATATAGGTAACAGACAAGCCATATTTAGGACCATGAGTATAAGATTCTATTTATCTTAGGACTCTTTTCCACAAGGTTTTATTGCCAAGAAGTCACAGACATTGTCAGACCACTGAATAACAGTAGCAGATAAAAAATACTTACTGATTCTCTCCCTTTCATTCAACTGCATAATCTCTGCCATACGCCTGAAAATAGAAAGCAAAATGAAAAATAATGCTGATATGGTATGTTTTATAGTTTGCTTTTCACTCCCAAGTTTCTGATGTGATCTCTTCCATCTTTGAAACTGATGGACAGGTCAATTGTTGCCAAAGTGGTTTCTAGTTAAAATTATTTACAGAATAGCATACATTGTAGATCCAGATGAGACGGCTCATCATGAGCCGTCTCATCTGGATCTACACTGTTTGTGTATGTGTCTGTATTGGTCTGAGTGCTGACAGGATTAATTTACTGACTAATTTACTTTCTTTTAAAACCTCCTGAAGCACTGCAGACACTACATGATATACCAACCACTGTTAGACACAAACGTTTACATAGATATGAGCCCTTTCACTTGGAAACCTGTCTTCAGGGTTTGTGATCAGGTAAGACAAAGATTCCACCTGCTCAAGTACACAGACCAGACAATAGAAACTAGAGGTATTGTACTATCCAAGCAGGGAATAAAAAGGTGTTGATTAGACTGCAAAGGCTCATGCTAAATTATTCTACACCTTTCTGGGCCCCACCTATTGGGGCTTGGCTGCATGATGCTGCCATGCAGAGCACATGAGTACTGATAAGTTGCTTAGAAGGTCTAGGTCTAGGTTTGCCCAGGCAAAGTGGAGCCAGTCCATGCATATAAACCGTATTGGTTTGTTTGGGGTGTATGCCTCTAGATGTCATTTAATCTCAGTGTTGGATTAAAGTCCCACAAAATTGGAAGCAATGTCTCCAAAATAATCTAAATAGTGTTGACAGGGGTGTTAAACCTCAAATCAAACCAATCTACACCTTTCTTGTTCACAAATGGCAACTAGATCAGCAGTCAATGGTATACCATCGCAAATACCCGCTTTTTCTATGAATACCGGCAACACTAATGACTATGTATTAGCTAGCCAAAACTACATGTAAGTTAAAAAAAGGTGCAAAGAACATTCTAACTGATAAGCAAAGTTTCAGAAGTGTAACTCATAGTTTTAGAAGATATGACAACGTCATACTTTTTGACCTTTGACCTTGGGGTTATGTTGAGGTCCACCTAAAGTATCCCAATTTATTCTATATTCCAACAGCCATCCAATAACCAAGTTTCAGACATGTAACTCCAATAGTTTAGAAGATATGGCAAAGTCATACTTTTTGACCTTTGACCTTGGGGTGGAGGTCACACTATAAGTAGCCCAACATATTCTATAGTCCAAGGACCATCCAATAACCAAAGTTTCAGCTGTGTAACTCCAATAGTTTAGGAGATATGGCAAATCATAATTTTTTACCTTTGACCTTGGGGTCATGTTGAGGTCAAGGTCACACCAAAAGTATCCAAATTTATTCAATATTCCAAGGGCCATCCAATAACCAAAGTTTCAGAAGTGTAAATCTAATAGTTTAGAGGATATGGCAAAATCATACTTTTTGACCTTTGACCTTCGGGTCAAGGTCACACCAAAAGTAACCTGACATATGCTATATTCCAAGGACCATCCAATAAGCAAAGTTTCAGAAGTGTAACTCCAATAGTTTAGGAGATATGGCATATCATAATTTTTGACCTTTGACCTTGGGGTCATGTTGAGGTCAAGGTCACAAAAAAGTTGCCCACTGCCATCTACATTCCATGTACTATCCACATGCAAAGTTTCAAAAGTGTAACTTCAGTGGTTGCAGAGGAGATCCATTTACAAGAAACGTTATGGACAGACAGACAGACAGACGGACGGACTGACACCGGAATCAACTGTGGTACGAAAACAATACACCCGATTTTTCTTCGAAAAAGCGGGTATAAAAACATATTTTCCCTTGACATAGTTCATATAACAACAGCAGATACAGAAAGAAGAGTTGTGAGCAGACAACATAGCTCACCTTTGGGGGCCTATGTTGGAAGAGGGCTATACCAAAAACTTCAACATAAAATTTTAAAGTCTGTGACGTTGACCTCAAGGTGACTGAGTGGGGAGGGGCGGTAGTGTGCGAAACTTTAGACCAGTATGTAACATCAGTCTAAGAAGTAACTAAATCCATAAAGTGGTTTTAGAAACATTGAGCAACAGAAAACTTTGACCAAAAAATTCAACATAAAATTTCTAAGTCTGTGAACTTAATCGCAAGGTCACTGAGGGGGTGGGGCTGGTATTGTGCCAAAGTTTAGACCACTATGTAACATCAGTCCAAGAAGTAACTAAATCCATCAAGTGATTTTAGAGATATAGAGCAATAGAAAACTTTAACCAGAAACTTTAACCAAGTGACTTAAATGGATACGTATACGCCCATGCCTGCTATAGCTCTTCTGTACTTTTGTACAGGCGAGCTAAAAAAGCAATGGCTCAAATACTGATGGCTCATTTACCATGATTAATTCGAACTCATTCTTGAGTTCTTGAGTCCCTAGAGAATTCTTCCTCTAAGCTCCAGATATCCATATATTTAGGATGCATTAGGGAGGTTTTACTGGTTTTGAAAAGATATGTTGTGTGTACACATTAGAATCGCCTGATGAGGCGATTCTGATGAGTACACAAAACATACTTTTATAGCATATAAACGTATTGTCCCAATTGTGCCTGATTAACCTGAAGGGACTTTAACTATGCCTATCTCAAACAAATTGTCATGGTCCCAAAGGTGTAGAATTCATTGCAGTTCGACTGTAGTTTATACCAAAAAAGCAGCTACATTTGCAGACCTTGATCACAACATGTAGTGTCGTAAGACTGATCCCACAATCAGTATTGCTGTATATGACACTGTCAAATTCAATAGGATTGATAATGGGACAGGTTATATGATATTTTTTTAACAGGATATAAGGATACATTGTCTAAAACATTAATTTGACAGTTTAACAGATGAGGACATCTCAGTCAAAATAATGAATAACTGAATTTTCTCAAGTGTAAAAACAAATACAAAAAATAAAAAAGGAGAAACCTTTTACATGTACAGTAAAATTCATATATTAAGACCACCTTTGGGACTGTTCAAAAGTGGTCTGTAAGACCACTTTTGAACAGTCCCAAAGGTGGTCCCTGACCAGAAGACACTGTTCTCAGAAAACACAAAAAAAGAATAACTGCACCCTTCTTAAGAAGCATTTTAATGCAGAATTGGTCCAAATTGTTGGTGGTCTTAATAGCGAATTTCACTGTATATATATATTTTTACATTAAGATACTCACGTTTTCAAGTTTTCTAATTCATTTTTGTAAGTTATATTCTGTTCTTTCAGTGAGGCATAATCTGACATCTGGAGAATAGAAACATAGAGACTGGGGTAAGAAATCATAAACTACTATACAGGTGATAATTATTATAGCATTTCTTGAAGAACATAGATTCTTCATTCAGTAAAATATAAAATACTTCCGCTTTCTTTCAATTAGGGATGGAATTATACAGGTCAAGCCTAAATGACAACTGGACACTACAAACACATTAAATAGTTCACAATATACTACCAACAAAGTAAAAATGTTTTCTAAGTCTATTCTGTCAGTTTAACAACACCAGGCCTGATAGCTTTGTGGTAGAGAGTCAGCTCCAAAATCGGGAGGTCGTAGGTTCAATCCCTGGCCACACAATCCTGAAGATAGGCAAAATGGTTATAAGAGCTCCCTTGGCGGAAGCATGCAATATCAAGGTCAGTCTTAGGAAGATAAATGTTGTTGTTTTCCAGTTTCCCCCTGTCGCGGGTCGTCAGCTGGTGGGGTCCCAGGGAATGAATCCATGCTGGCACTACACCGTAGCCGTTCGGTGGTACCCCTATTCCCCATTGCGGGTGAACAGGGAGACCATCGCTCGGCTCCAGCCCGAAGATAAATGAAAACAGTTAAGTATTTATTAAGCCTTATCCTGCTTAATAATTAATTTAGCCACACCCATTTCTGACTTTGAATCAATCAGATCACTTGATATAATTTATTCCTGCAACTTTCTTATGAGGAGAATGTCAATATCATGCTAATCCTTAAATATACCATCACAAAAACATGCCTACATAATTTTAACCCTCAAAACCCCATCTCCATATAGTTAAACAGAGGTCCATAGATTGAAGGATAATCACTGAAAAGTTCATGAATGGTCATGATATAGAAGAAAATAAAAACATCTGCAATCAAAACAAAGTAAACTCACATCTCTAAGTTTGGCATTCAAAAATTCATTGTGTCTGGTGGCGTTCACTTCTTTATGTCTGACTTCTTGCAACAATGTCTGAAAAATAAATCAACATTACAATCATTTGCTATAAATACCATATTTACTCTAAGTGTTCAGACACCTCAAATCATTACATGTTCTAAGTACAATTTACTACTCAATATTGTGTCTAAATATAGCTGGATGAGTGACAAACAAAGCAGACCCTGATGAGATGCCACATTCTGTGGCATCTCATCAGGGTCTACTCTGTTTGCTCAGGCTTGTGTCCTTATAGTTATGGTAAGCACGGTACGTAAAGGAACGAAAGTACATACCAAATCCCAAAACAGGTTAACCCTTATCCTGCTGCATAAATTAATTTAACCACACCCATTTACATTTCAATCAATCAAATTACTTGATAAAAAATATTCATTCAAATTCGCAAACTGAATGACATGGATCCTGGTCAGATTTAGAAGCCATCTGTTGTGAATCTACACTGTTTGCAAAGATAGGGGTTGTCGTGTTCAGAAGGATAAGGGTTAAAGCTTACAGAATTATTTTAACCCTTTGACGACCACAGAAAATACAGGAGCAGATGACAATCTAGGCTTAATTATTGTTTTCATGAAAATAAGGCTTGACATTACATGTGAATAATCTGTTTGGAAGATGATCCACATGAAACTCGTATTAAGCCCTATTTTCTCTGAAAAAGAAGAAGAAAAGCATACTTGAAAACGCCATCAACTAGTTGTGATTGCTATCATTTAAGACCACATGTACACATAACCTAAATTCTAGATGACGGTTGTTAAATTGTCTAATCTAGTGGCACATAATTACTAAAACAACTTACCTCAAGTTCATTAACTCTGGCAGACTTGTCTCTCACTTCCTCCTTGAGACCATCAACTTTACCTTGGTCCTCAGCTACATGTTTCTCATTCTCTGTAAATACAATAATCATAGTTAGGCAGTGTGGAACTTCGCTTGATCCATATAGTACTGATTGGATTCTTCCACCTTATAAAAGTGAAGAACAAAAAAATCTTGATAAGTAATAAAGTGATTTATCATATGACATCATTGATAAGCAGTAGATAACGTCGTGTAATTAAAATAGTATGACCACACATGTAATAACACTTTGGCAGGATTAAGTAACATCATGAAGACGTCCATGTGAACCATGCATTTTTTGTGGAAAAAGTGTCAAATTCAAAGGCGATAAAATCCCATTTAAAGCGGTCATATGATAAACAGGATCTTACACGAGTGGTCATTTCATATGAAATTTATGAAACTTGCCAAGGCTCCTTTCATAAATTTCATATGAAATGACAACTCAATTAAGATCCTCTATATATGAATGACCTAATTCTTTGGAGGATCTGAAGAAAAAACATTTTACATCACAACCACTTTATAACACTATTGATGGGGTCCAAAGCAGAAAACGTGCCAGTTAAACAACCGTGTTATATCCAAACAAAAATGTGTGGATTACCGTATATAGAAAAATGACCATTTATGGTCATTTTTCTATATAATCTTCACATTTTTGGGATCCATCTTGAAACCGTGTTATATCCAAAACCATGTTGTAACAAACCATGTTATAATGAGGTTGTGGTGTATTTACATTTTATTTGCTATTACTGGTATATAAGGAACAATATTTCCCTTGAATTTCCCTTTAACATTTAAACCCTGGTCTTGCTGAACATGATAACCATTATCTTTTGAAACAGTGTAGAGCCAGATCTGATAGTTTCTGAAGAAGCCATCTGATCAGGAACTATACTGTTTATCATCAGGTTTGCAAATTTGAATGAATACATTACCTTAAATAGTTTGATTGGCTGACAGTCAGAAATGGGTGTTAAAAATTAATTTATTAAGCAGGACAAGGCTGAGATATTTCAGACGAAAAATAACTTAAACTAGAAAAAGTGTCCATAGGACACGGATGCCCCTGCCAAATGCCATTCGTGAAGCGGTTTACTATATGGAACTAAATCAAGGGCAGATAATTCAAAAACCAAAAATGCAAGAGTTGTTTTCCTTGTTCGTGACACATCGTCTCAGTGTGATTAATGCACCTGTGAAGTTTCATGAATATATTCCATATGGTTTAGGAGTTATGGCCCGGACACCGTTTACTATATCGAACTAAGTCAAGGGCAGCTAATTCAAAAACTAAAAATGCAAGAGGTGTCTTCCTTGTTCATGACACATCGTCTCAGTGTGAGGAATGCACCTGTGAAGTTTCATGAATATATTCCATACGGTTTAGGAGTTATGGCCCGCACAAGATGTCGGGACGAACAAACGAACGGACGGACGGACAGGGGTAACACTTAATGCCCTTTCGTCTCAAGTCAACAATGTCTGTTCTGAGCCCAATGACAGACTGTCTTGCAGGCATAATTGTTGCAACATGGGTCACCCCAAACTAAAGTCAGAATGCAGTCTTACCAGAGTAAAATGAAGTTGGCCCATTGGAGTCCAAATGATGGCTTTTTGTTGCTTCAGCATTTCAGTTATTTCATGCTGTTGTGTCCTCAACATTGTTCTATCTCTGTATTTGTTAGATGTTTATGTTCACAGATCTTGCATTTATGAGTTAGAAACCCTTCATGCAGACTCAACAAATTATTTGTCTAAACCACAGCAGAACTGTGAGGATTGTGGCCATATAAAATCGATTTAAGATTTACATGTATACACTGTTAATATTGTTTTTATTTGAATAGCCCTTTTGGCCTTTTGTGGCAAAGAAACTGCCCTATTGGCTTTCTGCTTCTGATGTTTTTATTAAGGTGACCTTGCTTTATTTTGTTGTTTCTTTCTCTTTGCTGTCTTGGAAACTTGGTGCAAGGTTATTGTCTTGGTTCCTTATCGTAGCCTTCACTTCTATGTTGGATCAGGGGCTTACCATAGTGTGCAGCAGACTCTGATCAAACTCTAGTCATTTGCAGTTTGAGCTGATACTTTACTGGGGACATGTTGACATATATTCACTATGAGGATCATATGGGCCCCGTCAAGCGATTTTGGTACTTATCGACTGTGCGAGCAGCGAAGGTTCAGGCGAGCCTGCGCATCCGCGCAGTCTCGCCAGAACCATCGCTGCTCGCTCATACAAGCAGTGAATCAAGAGGAACCTTCAGACAGAAATCCATATCCCTGGCCCCTCTGTATGGCTGGGCATGCGCAGTTAAAATTTGTCATGACGGAATGCTCGAAGACACAAATTCGCTTGGCGGGGCTCATATAATGTACACAAAAGACCGCGGTGACTGAATGGGCCACATCATGTTGACAAGTCTCTGTACTGAACATCCCTGTAAACCCACTTATATACAGGAAACAGGTGTTTATAGAGGTAAACATTACTTTTCATATTTCTGCTCTAAGATCTTTTCATATTTCTAATGAAAGATATATCTTGTGGGTACTCATAGAAATGACCACCCACAACCTATTTTTGGGGTATGAATAGAAAAAATTTGAGAAATTTTCATCAGAAAATTAACCGTTTTGGAGATATGAAAGAATGCACTATGTCACACATGTGTTATCGTAATGAAGATAGTGACTTCAAATTATTATGAAGACAATCACAACATGTAGTACCATGCACATAAATAAAACTTCTATTGAATTTGTGACACACAAAAAGAACATGCAAAACAAAATGATGCTAAAAACTGTTATGAGACATGATAGCAATTCTGCTATAATCTGACTTCAATAATGATGCCTAATTGGTCAAAAACTAGCAAGTCTGGCCCAGAAAAACTTGAACTCAATTTTCAATTCTTTTGTTTATTCCTTGCCTGCCAAAAGTTGCCTATTTATATAACATTTTTAGATGTAACTGCAACAAAATAGGTGTCAGAAAATCTTAACATGCGTTAGTAGCAGCATTTTAACATTTTGTGTACGAGTGCTAATTTACTGAGGTATATTTTTGTGAACTGTTGCATAATTTGTGCCAGAAATTAACAAGAGGGCCCAAAGGGCCCTGAAGCGCTCACCTGAGAATTAGTGTCTCCAAGGGCTATAATTTGAACAAACTTGGTAATGGTCCACTAGATGAAGCTTCATACCAAATATCAAAGACCTGGGCCTTATATAAGCCTATGAAAAACCAAAGGGTCCCGGAGTGGGGGCATTTTTGGCCCCAGGGCTATAATTTGAACAATCTTAAAAGAGGTCCACTAGATGAAGCTTCACACCAAATACCAAAGATCTGGGCCTTGCGCATTCAGAGAAGAAGATTTTTAAAGATTTTCCATGTATAAGCCTAAATAAAACCAAAGGCCCCAGGGGTGGGGGCATTTTTGGCCCCAGGGCTATAATTTTAACAATCTTGGTAGAGGTCTATTAGTTGACGCTTCATATCAAATAGCATAGAGCAGGGCCTTGTGGTATCAGAAAAGAAGAATTTTAAATATTTTCCCTAATTAAGCCTGTGAAAAACCAAAGGGTCCCAGGGTGGGGGCATTTTTGGTCCTAGGGCTATAATTTGAACAATCTAGATAGAGATCCAATAGATAAAGCTTCACACCAAATATCTAAGACCTTGGCCTTGCAGTTTCTGAGAAGAAGTTTCTTTAAAGATTTTCCCTATATACCGGGTAAGCCTATGTAAAACCAAAAGCCCCCAGGGCGGGGACATTTTGGCCCCAGGGCTATAATTTGAACAATCTTGGTAGAGGTCCATTAGATTAAGTTTCACACCAAAGAAAAGTTTTAAAGATTTCCCCTACATAAGCTTGGGTAAAACCAAAGGCCCCCTGGGCGGGGGCATTTTTGGCCCCAGGGCTAAAATTTGAATATTCTTTGTAGAGGTTCACTAGGTGAAGCTTCATAATAAATATCAAAGACCTGGGCCTTGTGGTTTCAGAGAAGAAGATTTTCCCTATTTAAGCCTATGAAAAACCAAAGGGTCCAAGGGTGGGGCCATTTTCGGCCCCAGGGCTATAATTTGTACAACCTTGAAAGAGGTCCACTAGATGAAGCTTCAAACCAAATATCAAAGATCTGGGCCTTGCGGTTTCAGAGATGATTTTTAAAGATTTCCCTGTATAAGCCTATGTAAAACCAAAGGCCCCCGGGGCGGGGGCATTTCTGGCCCCAAGGCTATAATTTGAACAATCTTAGTAAAGGTCCACCAGGTAAAGCTTCACACCAAATATTAAAGACCTGGGCCTTGTGGTTTCGGGGAAGAAGATTTTTTTAATGATTTTCCCTATATAAGCCTATGTAAAACCATAGGCCCCCGGGGTGGGGGCATTTTGGCCCCCAGGGCTATAATTTGAACAATCTTGGTAGAGGTCCACTAGATGAAGCTTCACACCTAATATCAAAGATCTGGGCTTGCGGTTTCAGAGAAGAAGATTTTTAAAGATTTTCCCTGTATAAGCCTATGTAAAACCAAAGGCCCCCAGGGTGGGGGCATTTTTGGCCCCAAGGCTTTAATTTGAACAATCTTAGTAGAGGTCCACCTGGTAAAGCTTCACACCAAATCTTAAAGACCTGGGCCTTGTGGTTTCAGAGAAGAAGATTTTTTAATGATTTTCCCTATATAAGCCTATGTAAAACCAAAGGCCCCTGTTGCGGGGGCATTTTGGCCCCCAGGGCTATAATTTGAAAAATCCTGGTAGAGGTCCACTAGATGAAGCTTCACACCAAATATCAAAGATCTGGGCCGTGCGGTTTCAGAGAAGAAGATTTTTAAAGATTTTCCCTGTATAAGCCTATGTAAAACCAAAGGCCCCCGGAGCGGGGGCATTTTTGGCCCTAAGGCTATAATTTGAACAATCTTAGTGGAGGTCCACCAGGTAAAGCTTCACACCAAATATTAAAGACCTGGGCCTTGTGGTTTCAGAGAAGAAGATTTTTTAATGATTTTCCCCATATAAGCCTATGTAAAACCAAAGGCCCCCGGGGCGGGGGCATTTTGGCCCCCAGGGCTATAATTTGAACAATCTTGGCAGAGGTCCACTAGATGAAGCTTCACACCAAATATCAAAGATCTGGGCCGTGCGGTTTCAGAGAAGAAGATTTTTTAATGATTTTCCCTATATAAGCCTATGTAAAACCATAGGCCCCGGGGCGGGGGCATTTTGGCCCCCAGGGCTATAATTTGAACAATCTTGGCAGAGGTCCACTAGATGAAGCTTCACACCAAATATCAAAGATCTGGGCCGTGCGGTTTCAAAGAAGAAGATTTTTAAAGATTTTCTCTGTATAAGCCTATGTAAAACCAAAGGCCCCCGGGGCGGGGGCATTTTTGGCCCTAAGGCTATAATTTGAACAATCTTAGTAGAGGTCCACCAGGTAAAGCTTCACACCAAATATTAAAGACCTGGGCCTTGTGGTTTCAGAGAAGAAGATTTTTTAATGATTTTCCCCATATAAGCCTATGTAAAACCAAAGGCCCCCGGGGCGGGGGCATTTTGGCCCCCAGGGCTTTAATTTGAACAATCCTGGTAGAGGTCCACTAGATGAAGCTTCAAACCAAATATCAAAGATCTGGGCCTTGCGGTTTCAGAGAAGAAGATTTTTAAAGATTTTCCTGTATAAGCCTATGTAAAACCAAAGGCCCCCGGGGCGGGGGCATTTTTGGCCCTAAGGCTATAATTTGAACAATCTTAGTTGAGGTCCACCAAGTAAAGCTTCACACCAAATATTAAAGACCTGGGCCTTGTGGTTTCAGAGAAGAAGATTTTTTAATGATTTTCCCTATATAAGCCTATGTAAAACCAAAGGCCCCCGGGGCGGGGGCATTTTGGCCCCCAGGGCTTTAATTTGAACAATCTTGGTAGAGGTCCACTAGATGAAGCTTCATACCAAATATCGAAGACCTGGGACTTGCGGTTTCAGAGAAGAAGATTTTTAAAGTTTTCGGTGACAAAAATCTATTTTTAGCTCCTGTGACCCAGATGTGCAATGGACCGGAACCATTTGAACAATTTTGAAAGGGGACCACCTAAGGATCATTGCTGTGAAGTTTGGTCAAAATCTGATCAGTGGTTTAGGAGGAGATGTCATTTGAAGAAAAAGTTTACGCACACACACACACACACACGCACGCACGCACACACGCACTGACGACGGACGACGGACGAAAAGTGATCACAAAAGCCCACCTTGTCACTACGTGACAGGTGAGCTAAAAACAGCAAGTTTCTCATCAACCTCTGATTATATATCTATCACTGCTGTACAGACTGGGATCACAATGTCTCATAGCAATCTGATTTGGTTTCCGTCTGTCTACGATCTTAGTAGGGACAGAATACTGTCCAACATCACAATCCAAAATTTTTGTCCTAGAATCTGGTTCTGCAAAGTACATGTAAGATGTGTCATAAGAAAACCTGTCTTGGGGGTTTGTGATCAAATAAGACATAAGATAAACTGCTCCATAACACAGAATTGCAAAAGTCTTGAAATTATTGAAAGCTAAAGGCATTGCAATTTTCAAGTAGCAAACGAAAAGTTGCCAGTCAGACTGTGTGCATACACCTGCTTATCTGCACCTTTATTGGTTGCAAATCGCAAATACAGGTTCTTTTCATGGTGTGGCTGATTTGACATCAATTTTAAGGTGAATGGATAAACCATGGAGCTTCTTCTGTAATGTTTACCAGGGAGACAATTTTTATCATTTCCTGTATGCTTTTTCACTACCTAGTCGCGCCTGTGGGACTGAAAGTCACAGGGCCATGAAATTTAGGTCAAGGTCAAACATGGATGCTTGCATTAAAGTAACCACTCCTGGATGCATGCTTGTACCAAGTATTATTAACAAAATTCTTTTCTTGAGAAATAGACTTGAACACTTGGGTTGACACAATAGCTCACAAAGTCAATGAACCATGAAATGTAGGTCAATGCCAAATACTGATAACTGCATAATAACTGCCATCACTAGATGCAAGCTTGTACTAAAGATCATTGATGAAGCGCTTATAGTTCTTGAGAAATTAATTGAACGCTAGGTTTGACACAATAGTTTATGAATTCAGTGAACCATGAAATTTGGTCAAGGTCAAACATGGATGCTTGCATTATTGTTGCCATCCTCAGATGCAAGTTTCTACCAAGTATCATCAATGAAGCTCTTACAATTCTTGAGAAATGAACATAAATAGTAGGGTAAACATTAGATTGGACGCAATAGTTTTCGAAGACAGTGAACAATGAAAAGTATGTCAAGGTCAAATATGGATGCTTGCATTATTGTTGCCATCCCCAGATGCAAGTCTGTACCAGGTATCATTAATGAAGCCTCGATAGCGCAGTGGTTAACGCGTTCGACCCATGATCAAGAGGTGCGTTCGAATCTGGCACCCGGTATCGAGGTGTGTCCTCGGGCAAGACACGTAATGACACTGCCTCACTCCACCCAGGTGTAAATGGGTAGCAGTGGTGTAATAGTCACTGCCTCTCTCTCGTGCGCGTGAAAACATCTGGAATGAGTGTTCAAGAATGATTAAATAAGCTTGAAGCTTCCATCTCAATCGAACTAAAATAAATTAGTATAAGCTATTATAGTTCTTGAGACATGAACTTGATTATTTGGGCGAAAGCTAGGGTTGTCGCCAATGTTGACGGATTGACAAATGGATGGACAAATGAACTAAAAATCAGACATCTATATACATGTCGTGCCATGCTAATAGCAGGCGCAACAAAAACATATAATGTTCTATTCCAAAGCACTAGCTTATACCAGCTGCTACATTATTACAATGTAAAATTTATGATCTAGAAATGACATTTATCAGATGACAGTTTACATTATTTTCATCATGGTAACAAGTTTGTGAAATGAACACCCCTCTAAACCCCATTTTAACCCATTTAGTACCAGAAACCCCAAAATGGGTACCCTGGCAAACAGTGCAGGCCCAGATCAGATGCCGCAGAACGCAGCGTCTGATCAGGGCCTCCACTGTTTGCTAAAAGTTCAGTCATTTTCATTATAAATTTTGAAAAAAAAAACAACCTGACACCCCTAAATTTTGAAATGGACTACTGCTATATATAAGGAGGAAGATTTCATTTGGTACAAAATGGGTTAAACAAAGATAAACTGGGGTTTGCAGGGGTATACATTATAGTTCTTGTGTCTCATACGATACATTGATCTGAAAACATTGACATGAAGTGCTACAATGCAGCAGATTAAGTTACAGCAGTAATGGAGCCCCACGCCCATCGGAGCTTGAAGAAATAGATGGGCTGCATGATGCTTCCACGTAAAGCTGAAACCGACCCGCACACAAGTACTGGTAAACTGTTTAGAGGATCTAAGCCAGCTCAGGTAAAGCGTTGCGAGTTGGGATGTCCATGCTTTTAAACCCTATCTGTTTCATTGGGGGACAGGGCTTGAGAAGTCATTTCATCTCATTGTCGGGTATAAGTCCCACAACCGCCCCCGCCCATAGGGGCTTGAAGAAATATATGGGCTGCACGATGCTTCCACGCAGAGCTGAATCCGGCCCGCACACTAGTACTGGTAAACCGCTTAGAGGATCTAAGCCTGTCCAGGAACCGCGGTGCGAGGCGGACCGTCCATTCTAATAAACCCTATTGGTTTCACTGGGCGACAGGGCTTGAGATGTTATTTCATCTCAATGTCGGGTAAAAGTCCCACAAAATTGGAAGCAACGTCTCCAAAATGACCTTTACAGTGTTGACGGGGACGTTAAACCTCAAATCAAACAAACAAATAAGTCCCACAAAATTTGAAGCAACATCTCCAAAATGACCTTTACAGTGTTGACGGGGATGTTAAACTTCAAATCAAACAAAACAAACAAACAAAACAGCTGTAATCATGTGTATTCTGGCACCTACCTCTCAATGTGGCCTCTCTTATTTCAATATTCTGAGATCTTTCTAAGAACTTGGCTTGATAATCTACTTTAAACCTGTTTAAAAGACCAAATCATATATAAGCAAACTTATGAGAAAGGGGTACTTACCCACAGTAACAGGTAAGGTGGCTATTTGGCAATAACTGAAGAATAATTTTCTTTATTTCTCCATATAAATCTATGTTATGGGTATTCATTTGAACCACCTCACCGAGGCAGTTCAAATGAACACCCATAACATAGGTTTTATAGAGAATTCACAACATTATCCTTTAATTATCACCCAATACCCACCTTATCTGCTTCTATGCTTTTCACAAAGGAAATGGGAAAAGGTTAAGGCAAGCCTGTACAAAAGCACAGTCTCCCCCAGGGTCATTGCTGCTCAGACATGAAGACATCTAACCTATTAATTGGCTGTACACATGCATTTGTGGAACAGTAATCAGAATGCTAAGGCCCTCTTAACAGGGGCTGGCTCAAAATTATAATGCCAGTCAGTCCTCTTTGTACAGACATTCGATATAAAAAAAAAAACTCATTTTAAATGGCAAATTCAATTTGAAGAATCTTAAGTTGAGATGAGACACATGAATGGAGAAATTCAAGACCAGTATAGTTAATACTGCAAGAAACAAATATTGTGCATATTGGTTGGTATCACCTTGGTGAGGCAATTCTAACCTCAGCGAGGCAGGGAGGCAATTCTAATCTCTGTGAGCAATTCTAACAAATGTGCACATTTTTTTTCTTGGAAAAAATATAGGTAAGGGGCCCTTTATTACATGTAGCTAAATCTACATGTTATAATACTCAATATTGGGCTTATTTATAGTGACAAATTCTTTATAACAGCAAAATGTTCTGGAAAAAAAATATTGTCATTAGAACAAGGGTCCTCTGTACTTTGTACCAACATCCAATTATAACTGAGCCTAAAACTGCCCTCAATGCACAAAAAATGTCTTTTGGAGCATATGTGAAATACGTATTTTGTGATAGGGTACTCATTTCATGCTTGACACAGCTACATGTAAGGGGAATATGGAGAATAATCAAGGTTTTGTTAATTTGCTTGTATTGGAGTTTAACGGCCCACTCAACACTATTTTGGTCATTTTTCAGCTAGTCAGTTTACCTATCCACACTTTTCCTGGGCAGGATTATACATAAGCTGTTAACCAGTACAGTGCACATTCTTTTGCCATAAACTGACAACTGCCGTTCTTGAATCAGTGGAATGGAGAGACTGTAGAAAAGATTTTCATGATCAATCTCCATGTAAGTCTTCAGGTATTGAACCCGCATCCTCCTGATCACCAGTCAGATGCGCATCTGACTGAGCTGCTGAGACCGGCTGAATTTATTTATTGCATGTCTTCTGACAGACATGCCTGAGTAAACAGTGAAGACGCAACTGTGATGACACAGAATGCAGTGTCTCATCAGGGTCTACACTGTTTGCCACCCATCCAGCTATTTTTTAGACATGACACTGCATAGTAAATTTGCCTTGCTCAAATTTTAGAACCAGCATGGTAAGGAGCTGAGGTGTCTATATACTTTGGTAGATATGGTTATCAACCAAGATACAGCATTCCTATTCTGCCTCAAGATGTGTACTCAGATTTTAGATCCTTATCAATTCAGTATTTACCCTAAACATTTGGACACCTCAACTCCTTATCATATTTGTTATAAAATTTGAACAGGCACAATTAACTACTCAATGTTGTATCTTAATACAGCTGGGTGGGTGGCAAACAGTATAGACCCTGATGAGGCACTGCATTCTGGTGTCTAATCTGGGTTTACATTTGTAACAGATGCTCGCCAGAGCTCAGGGGGCCACTGCCCACTGGCAGCAATGTATTTTAATTAACCATGGAAGCCCTGTGCCTAAGGATGCTACAGATAAAATTTGGATCCAATCAGTCTAGTGGTTTAAGATTCTGATGTCGCTTCAATGTGTTGTTGCAGGACAACAGATGACAATTTCCCATTTGTAGCAACAAATAGGCCAAAAGGAACATTATTAAAAGAACATTTCTATGAAAGTGTGGCAAAATATCTTGAAAGACATTAATGTCATTTTTCAATTTTCCCCATCATCATCATCATCATCATCAACGGATTTTTGATTAACGTGCAGGTACAGGGGCAACGTCCACACAAGTGGGCCCCCTTCCAGGTAGCTGGCTTGCTGCACGCATGGCAGATCTTACACCAGATCTCCAGGCTTGTCTATCATGAGGATCAATAGCAGAGAGCTTCCATTCTCTGCAATCTCTTTCTGTTAGCTGCTTCCAGGTCATCTTGGGCCTTCCTGGCCCCCGCTTTCCACTTACCTGTATGTCACAGGCAGTCTTGACTGCACCGTTGGAGCGTTCCACATGTCCATACCAGCGAAGTCTTCTCTCTTTCAGGATGAGGTCCAGGTCCTCAATGCCAAGGCGCTCAAGTAACTCACTGGACCTGATGGTGACAGTGTCCTGTGGCTTGACATTGCAGATCTGTCTGATCATTGCCCTGTCATTTCGCTGTAGACGTTGGAGGTTTGGCTTTGTCAATGGCCATGTCTCACTGGCATGGAGCATTGCGCTCCGCACACAAGAGCTATACACACGGCCACGTGTCTTGAACGAGAGGTGGCGGGAAGAGAGAACTGGTAGCAACTCCTTGAATTTCTTCCAGGCTGTTTTCACACGTGTTGTAGTTGAAAGGTCGCAACCACCCGCTGCTGAGAGCATATCACCTAGGTAGCAGAAGGAAGCTACAACCTCCAGCTTGTCGGATCCGACTTGGACTTCCCTCTGTGGTCTGCCATCTAAGGGGCGTGCAGTTCCTTGGCACCGTGTACACCTGTAATCAGGGTCCTCTATCAAGCGTTTGAGCCCACTGCATTTCTTGTGCACCCAGAACTTGCAGCCATTACAAAAAATACTGTTGCTGCCCACTCCAGTGCGACATACAGCGCATGGGAACTGGCCTGTACTCTGCAAGAGGTCCAGACCTGTACCACAGATCATGATCTTTGTCTTTCCTGCGTTCACTCTCAGCCCTTTCGCCTCCATTGCGTCTTTCCAAGTTAAGAGCCTCCTGACACATTCCTCAAGGGATTCAGCTATGATGACAAGGTCATCAGCATACAGGTCCTCCCAGGGGACTCCAGAGCGGAACTCGCATGACAAGGCTTCAAGCACAATGATGAAAAGCAGTGGGCTGAGAACAGAGCCTTGATGAACACCGACCTTCACCTCGAATTCTTCACTGTAACCATCACCAACGCGGACACGGCTCCGAGCATTAGCGTACATCCCTTGGACCAGTTTCACAATCCACTCGTCCACTCCAAGTTTTCTTAGTGCCCACCAGATGACTTTCCGAGGCACTCGATCAAATGCCTTCTCCAGGTCTACAAAAGCCATGTAAAGTCTCCTGTTGGCCGCCAGATACTTCTCTTGCAGCTGTCGGACAACAAAAATTGCATCTGTTGTGCCTCTTCCTGGGACGAAGCCAAACTGGGAATCGTCGATGGACACCAACTGTCTAATGAGGCCATCCACAATCCTCTCCAGGACTTTCATGACCTGTTCTGTCAGCTTGAGACCACGGTAGTTGCCCCGTTCCAATGCATCGCCCTTGCCCTTGTAGAGACAGACAATGAAACTCTGTTCCCAGTCAGAGGGTACCTTCCCATCACGGATGATTGCAGCTGCAAGGTCGCGGATCATCGAGGCACCCGCATCACCTGCAGCTCTTATCATCTCCACCACTATGCCAGAAGGACCCGGTGCTTTGCCAGTCTTCATCTGAGAGATAGCCTTCTTAACCATATCAATAGTGATTGGGATTGGTGGCCCTTCCACTGGTGGTTCATCAGACAGGTGGTCTGGGTCCCAGTCGAACTCAACATTGAGTAGCCTTTGGTAGTGTTCTAACCAGGCCCTCTGCTTTGAGTCTTCACTCATTGACATCTCCCCTGCATCATTCTTTACTGGTTTGTCACCTACAACATCGGCATTCTCTCTTCTCATCTGGTTAGCAAGACGGTATACTTCTGAGGACTTAGGGTCAATATTCTTGTAGATCTCCTTCTCAGCTTCTTGGCGAGCATGGTGCACCTCACGTCTGGCTATGCGTTTGGCCGCAAGATATGATGCACGGGTGCCCTTACCAGTCTTCCAAGCTTTAAAGGCTTGTCGCTTGGCTGCAATGACCTTATTAACATCCTCATTCCACCACCAGGTTTCGCGACGCCAGCGGTGGGGCCGAGTTGTGTCAATGGAAACTCTTAACTTGGCATAGCAAACAAACCAAAGAGCTAAATTTCATAAACTAGAGCTCAGGTGGACACTGCCCGACGGCAGACATGTACTAGAATTTGTTTTTCTACAAAAACATATATGTCTCCCCCGTTTTTGACCTCTAAGTATAACCTTGACATTGGAGGTATTGAGCTGGGTCTTGTGTGCAACACATCATCTCATGGCGGTTAACATTTCTGTCTGCCAAGAAATTTCAAAATCCATCTAAAAATAAGAAAGTTATTGACCAAACACGAAAAAAGGCCCCTTTTTGACATTTGACCTCTATGTATGACCTTGACATTTTAGATACCAAACTGAATCATGCATGCAACACATAGTCTCATGATAGTTAACATTTTTGCCAAGTAACTTCAAATTCTATCTAAAAATAAGCAAGTTATTGACAAAACCCCCCCAAAAAGGCCCCCTTTTTTACCTTTGACCTCTAAGTATGACCTGAGGTACCAAACTGAGTTATGCACACAACACATTGTCTTATATTGGTTAACATTTCTGCCAAGTTATTTCAAAATCCATCTCAAAATAAGGAAGTTATTGACCAAACACGAAGAAAAGGCCCCTTTTTTACCTTTGACCTCTAAGTATGACCTTGACCTTTGAGGTACCAACCTGCCTCATGCGCAACACACATCGTCTCATGGTTATTAATATTTCTGCCAAGTAATTTTAAAATCCATCTCAAAATAAAAGCACCGCAGACACTGCATAATACCCCGCCACTGCTAAGCAATGTAACTTATTTGAAAATATATCAAGGCTAAATAACTAGAAAGGGGATAGCAGAGATATGATCCGCAAGTGTAATGTCTTAATGTGAGTGGATTAAGTTGTTAGAAGATGTAGGAAGCATATGTAACAAGAGGCCCATGGGCCACTATGCTCACCAGAGCTCAGGTGGGCACTGCCCATCCTGCCCAATGGCAGCCATGTATTTTAACATGATACCATTTTAATCCACCAAATGAACCCCCATGTCCAAATGAGCACCCATGTGGACTCAGCATCTGAAAAGTTAGGCCTTTTATGAAGTAGAGGGGGTGGGGCATGGACCAATGGAGCCCTAGTTGGTATCACTAAATGCGTCTTATAATAAGAAACAAAAATATATATGGTTTAGCAGTGGGGATCTGTAAGGCCTCTTTAACAGTTGAGGGGTTGGGGCATGCCCTGTTGATCCCAGGAAAGCCCAAACTGTTGTCCCTAAATGTGTCTTATCATAAGGACCAAGTATATATATGGTTCAGTGCTGGGAATCTGACCGGTTTCAGAGATTTGAGGCCCTTTTATGAAATAGGAATGGCCCCTGCGGACCCCGCTACAGTAGGTGTGCTAATAATAAGGAACAAGAACATATATGATTATGGGGTGGGGATTTGAATGGTTTCTGAAATATAAAGCCTTTTATGAAATGGAAGGGCGGGGCACATTGCCTCAGCACAAAGAGACCTCCAGGTTGGTGTGATTGAACGAGTCTTATCATAAGGAACAAGTATATGGTTTAGGGGTGGGGATCTGAACTATTTCTGATATATATGGCTTTTAATGAAGTAAAGCGGTGTGGCATGGCCTGGGCGTGCCCCGGGGACTCCCAAGCTGGTGTCACTGAATGCGTCTTATCATAAGAAAGATGAATATATATGGTTTAGGGTGGGGCTAAGAACATTCTCTGAGATATAAGGCCTTATGTGTAGTGGAGGGGTGGGGCAAGGCCCAGGGAGACTCCCAGGTTGGTGTCAATGAATGTGTCTTATCATAAGGAACAAGACTATATATGGTTAAGGGGTGGCCATCTGTAGGATTTCCGAGATATTGTGATATTATGAAATGGAGGGGGTGGGGCATGGCCCCAGCATATCCCTGGGAACCCCCAGGTTGGTGTTACTGAATGCGTCTTATCATAATGAACAAGAATATATATGGTTTAGGGGTGGGGATCTGAACAGTTTCTGAAATATATGGCCTTTTTTGAAGTGGAGGGGTGGGGCAAGGCCCCAGCGCGTCTTTGAGGACCCCCAGGTTGGTGTCAATGAATGTGTCTTATCATAAGAAGCAAGCATATATATGGTTTATGGGCGGGGATCTGTAAGGTTTCCGAGATATTGGGCCTTTTATCAAATGGAGGGGGTGGGGCATGGCCCCGGTGCATCCAGGGGACTCCCAGGTTGATGTCACTGAATGGGTCTTATCAAAAGGAACAAGAATATATATGGTTTAGGGGTGGGAATCTGAATGGTTTCCGAGATATTGGGCCTTTTATAAAGTTGAGGGGGTGGGGCCTGACCTGTGCGCATTCCTGACGACCCCCTGGTTGGTGTTACTGAATGCGTCTTATCAATAGGAACAAGAATATATATGGTTTAGGGGTGGGGATCTGAACAGTTTCTGAGATATATGGCCTTTTGTGAAGTAGAGGGGTGGGGCAAGGCCCCAGCGCATCTCTGAGGACCCCCAGGTTGGTGTCAATGAATGTGTCTTATCATAAGAAGCACGCATATATATGGTTTAGGGGCGGGGATCTGTAAGGTTTACGAGATATTGGGCCTTTTATGAAATGGAGGGGGTGGGGCATGGCCCCGGCGCATCCAGGGGACTCCCAGGTTGATGTCACCGAATGGGTCTTATCATAAGGAACAAGAATATATATGGTTTATGGGTGGGGATCTGAATGGTTTCCGAGATATTGGGCCTTTTATTAAGTGGAGGGGGTGGGGCATGACCTCGGCGCATCCCTGAGGACCCCAAGGTTGGTGTTACTAAATGCGTCTTATCAATAGGAACAAGAATATATATGGTTTAGGGGTCGGGATCTGAATGGTTTCTGAGATATATGGCCTTTTATGAAGTGGAGGGGGTGGGGCATGGCCCCGGCACAACCTGGGGGACCCTCAGGTTGGCATAAAAGCATATGGCTGAAAGAATTTTACTCAAGAAACATTTCTATAAAAGTTTTGTCCAAATATCTGCAATGACTGGGCAGTAAATGCCATTTTTCAATTTTCCCCATTATAAGTCTATGGAAACTCTAAGTTGCCATAGCAACCAAACTAATGGGCCGATTTTCATAAAAAACACAAACTTTCAATCCCCCTGCCCAAGGATGCTACAGATAAAATTTGGGCTGAATCGGTCCAGTGGCTTCAGAGAAGAAGATGTTTGAAAGTGTTGACGTCAGACGACGACGACAACGACAACGACGACAACGACGACGACGACGACGACGGACAACTGCCTATCCTATAAGCTCCCCCGGAGCCTTCGGCTCTGGTGAGCTAAAAATCCATTTTTCAGACATTTGATGGGAAGGCAACTCAATAAGTTGACATTATTAGAAAATTATGGAGGCAAGTATTTACCTTAAATGGCTGTGGAACATGTATCTTTATGTGGTACATTTAAGAATTTCATGGCCTTGGCCACAATATGTACCCTTTACTCCTCTATATGGTCCTTGGTCACAATATGTACCCTATAGTCCTCTATATATCTGTAAAGTTTAATCCAAATATTTCATATAGTAAGGGAACTAGAGGCCAAACACTATTTTTCAGATACTGAAAAGGGACAGACAGACAGATGGACAGACATACAAATGGATGGACAGACAGACAGACAGACAGCAGAGGGTGTAGAAGTTTTATCCATATATTTCAAATAATAAATGAACTATAGGCCAAAATCCCTTTTTTTATATATTTCAAGGGCAGATAACTCGATTGCTGGGAAAGCCAGAGTCATGTTCCTTTGCCACAGTATGTAACATTTAAAGGAACTCATTTTTGATTTTTATTCAAGGGCAGATAACTCAAGAACTGGTATAGCCAGAGTAGCGGTCCTTGGCCACGATATGAACCATTAAGTCCTCTATATATCTGTGAAGTTTCATCGAGATATTCCATATAGTAAGGGAACTAGAGGCCAAAAACCATTTTTCAGATATTTCAAAGGCAGATAACTCAATCGCTGGGAAAGCCAAAGTCATGTTCCTTTGCCACAGTATATAACAATTCATCTACTACATATCTATGAAGTTTCAGCAAGATATTGTAAATGATAAACGAACTACAGTCTAAAATGCATTTTTTAAATACGTCAAGGGCAGATAACTCAAGAACTGGAATAGCCAGAGTAGCAGTCCTTGGCCACAATATGAACCGTTTAGTCCTCTATATATCTGTGAAGTTTCATCCAGATATTCCATATAGTAAGGGAATTAGAGGCCAAAAACCATTTTTTAGATACTGAAAAGGGCAATAACTCTGCTAAAAATTAACGGATTTTGCCCATTAACAATCCCAAACCACTCATCCCCGATACCAATATGTATGCAAAATTTGAACAAAATCCGTGAAAAAATACTCAAGTTATCGATCGGAATCGAAGTGCGGACAGACGGACGAACGTTCTTACAGATGGACATTTGTTGGGTACTACAGTGTTAATTTTTCACCTATAAGTACCCAACAATCAGCTAAAATTTGCACAAGTACCCAACATGTCCCATCAAATTTGTTGGCTACTTTTTCGGACACTAACCGAATAAACGGCAAGTACCCAACTTATGTCTACCCAACATGTGCCCGTGGATGCGCTCTGACAGACATACGGATGGACAGACGGACACCGGAGGGTATAACATAATACCCCGCCACTATCTTGTGGCGGGGTATAAAAAGAAAGTTATTGACCAAACACGAAAAAAAGGCCCCTTTTTTGACCTTTGACCTCTAAGTATGACCTTGACCTTTGAGATACCGATCTGCCTCATGCGCACCACACATCGTCTTATGGTTGTTAATATTTCTGCCAAGTAATTTTAAAATCCATCTGAAAATAAGAAAGTTATCGACCGGACACAATTTGCCCATACATATATACATACCGACAAACTTCCAAGGGAGATAATTAAAAAAGTATACATGTGAGAGTTATAGTTCTTGCGCACTACCCGTCGTCTAATGCTGATTAATATTTATATGAAGTTTCATGAAGATAGCTCTAACGGTTTTCAAGTTATAGAGCGGACACGAATGTGTGACAGACGGACAGACGAGATGGACAGACGGATGGACGGACAGACGCCCGGAGGGAAAACAATATGTCTCTCCGAAAAAAAATTTTCGGGGGAGACATAATTATAACATTATATGATTTTAACATATCAATTATAAAGTCTACCAAACAAACACCATACCCAAATGAGCACCCATGTGGACTGTATCTGAATTATTAGGTGTTTTAGAAAGTAAAGAGGGTGGGGCATGGACCCAATGGAGCCCTGGTTGGTGTCAATAAATGCGTCCTATCACAAGAAACAGAGACATATATGGTTTATAGCCCAAGATTGTTGTCACTGAATATGTCTTATCAAAAGGACCAAGAGTACCGGTATATATGGTTAAATGGTGGGGATCTGAATGGTTTCTTAGATTTGAGGCCTTTTATGAAGTGGCAGGATGAGAAATGGCCCCTGCGGAACCCCCCCCCCCCCCCCCAAAGATGGGTATGACTGAATGTGTCTATTAACAATGAACAAGAATATATGTGATTATAGGATGGGGAATTGAATGGTTTCTGAGATATATGGCCTATTATGAAGTGGAGTCTTATCATAAGGAACAAGATTATATATGGTTAAGGGATGGGAATCTGAACGGTTTCTGAGATATATGGATTTTAGTGATGTAAAGGGGTGGGGCATGGCCCGTGGCACCCCAGGGGGAGACCTCCATGCTGCTGTCACTAATTGCATCTTATCATAAGGAACAAGAATATATTTGGTTTAGGGGTGGGGCTCTGAACAGTTTCTCAGATATATGGTCTTTTGTGAAGTCAAGGGGTGGAGCATGGCCCGGGGGCACACTGGGTGATCCCTAAGTTGGTGTCACTGAATGTGTCTTATCATAAGGAACAAGAATATATATGGTTTAGGGGTGGGGATCTCTAAGGTTTCTGGAATATTTGGCCTTTTATGAAGTGGAGAGGGGTGGGCATGGTCCCGGCACATCCCAGGGGACCCCCAAGTTGGTGTCACTGAATGCAACTTATCATAAGGAATGAGAATATATATGGTTTATGGATGGGAATCTCAATGGTTTCTGAAATAAATGGCATTTGATGAAGTGGGGAGGGTGGAGCATGTCCCCGGTAAATCCCGGGGGACCCGCAGATTGGTGTCACTAAATGTGTCTCATCATAAGGAACAAGAATATACGAGGGTAGGCTGAAAAGTTCTGAGCCTGACCAAGAAGCAGGCATCGAACAGCCATGAAATTTTGTATTCGTTAAATCCAAACCTTTATTACTTGATTTGATTGAAATGAGTTCAAGTTTACCTGCAATAACGTAGAAATTCTAGACTTTGAAAATTGATACTAGCACGTTTTTGAGAAAATGGACAAAATCTGGCATCATGGTGTCATCAAGTACCTCCATAAAAAGGGGTTAGCTCCTTAGAACATTCATGCTGATATGGTTGCTACATTAGGGGATGATGCTTCTTCGTATGCAACTGTGAAAAGGTGGGCAGCAAATTTAAGATGGGCAAGGACAGCCTTGAAGATGATGACCTGTGTGGACGACCCACAACGGCAACAACTGAGGAAACCATCAGCCAAGTGCACAGGGCCGTGATGGATGATAGGCTTTTAACTCTAAATCAGTTAGCTAACACTGTTGGCATCTCCCATGAACGAGTAGAGAACATTCTACACAGTGAATTAGGAATGTCAAAGGTTTCCGCCAGATGGGTGCCACGGCTTTTGACGCCCGACCAAAAGTTGACCAGACTGAACCTGTCACAAGCCAACCTGGCTATTTTTGAAGCAGACCAAGATGGTTTTCTTGACCGTTTTGTCACTCAGGATGAGTGTTGGGTTCATCACTTCGAGCCAGAGACCAAAAGACAATCCATGCAATGGAAGCACCCTGGCTCACCCCCTCCAAAGAAGGCGAAGGTGGTCTCCTCTGCAGGGAAGGTGATGGCATCAGTGTTCTGGGATGCCAGGGGTATAATACTCATAAATTACCTTCAAAAGGGCAGAACAATTAATGGGGAGTATTATGCAGATCTGCTAAAACAATTGCGAAAAGCAATTAAGGCTAAACGACCCGGAAAATTGACAAAAGGGGTCTTGTTCCATCAGGACAATGCGACTACTCATAAATCAGTTGTCGCAATGGCTGCTGTGCATGACTGTGGCTTCACACTTGTCAATCACCCTCCGTATTCACCTGATCTAGCTCCATCAGATTATTTCCTGTTTCCAAACATGAAAAAGCACTTGGCTGGACAGCATTATCGGTCAGACGAGGAGGTGATAGCTGCTGTGGAGGAGTTTTTCAGGGACCAAGATGAGACCTATACCACTGGGATCCAAGGACTCCAGCATTGCTGGAGGAAGTGTGTGGACAGGAAGGGAGACTATGTTGAAAAATAAGGCACTTTCAGCATGGACAAACCATTGGATCTTGGTCAGGCTCAGAACTTTTCAGCCTTCACTCATATATGGTTTAGGGGTGGGGATCTGAATGGTTTCTGAGATAGATGGCCTTTTTTGAAGTGGAGGGGTCGGGCATGTCCCCGGCATATCCGGGGGGACCTCCAGGTTTGTGTCACTTAATGCATTTTATCATAAGCAACAAGAATATAGATGATTTAGGGGTGAGGATCTGTAAGATTTCTGAGTAAAAGGCATTTTATGAAGTGGAGGGGGTGGGGCATGGCCCCGGCACAACCTAGGGGACCCCCAGGTTGACAAAAAAGCATAGGGCTAAGAGAAGTTTACTCAACGAACATTTCTGTGTAAGTTTTGTCAAAATATTTGCAATAACTTGGCAGTAAATGCCATTTTTCAGTTTTCCCCACTATAAGTCAATGGAAACTTAAGTTGCCATAGCAACAAAACTGAAAGGCCAAATTTCATAAACAACACAAAACCTGTAAAGGCAAATATGTTGAATACAGTCGACTCTCGTTATCTCGAACCTCACGGGACCGGATAAAAAGTTCGAGTTATCCGTAGTACGAGATAACCAAAGTGTGACGTCACATGTATGTCAGAACACATTGTTTGCCGTGATATGCTTGATATTCTTGGTAATTCTTACATGAACGGTTTACTGAGTTTTTAAAACTTGTTTATGAAAGTACTGGAGCTTGTCAGAGTATAGCGTTTATGAACAAATTAATAAATAAATAAAACTGATAGATTTCTCACGTACTTTGTTGTCTTTTAAATTCCTACAAATCTGGGATTCCAAATACGCTAAATATAGTTAGATACTAAACAGACAGGTTCCCGCTTGTCAATGCAACGCTTATAATACTTCGGAGAGCAGTACATGCTATTTAAGTCATACAGTAGTTTGACTCATCTACCCTCTAACTGATTAACCGTCACTATGGCAAACAGTTTAGGTCCTGCCGCGAAAGCTCGTTATGAGCCATCCCTTTTGGATCTACACTGTTTGTACATGGATTTGCATGGGTTAAGAAACGGACGGGTTAACAACGATACACGTGAATTGTTCCGAACAACCGCATTTTTAACACGCCGAGATTATCACAACTTTTGTCACTTTCTTTGACATTTCTGCAAGAAAGACAACGCCGCCTTTTATCACGGAAATCTTGCAAATCATTGACACGAGACGGTGTAAGATTAAAGGTTGAACACCGTGTGTCAGTCTTTTTTACATTATTATCTTAGTAGCCGAAAAGGTATTGTGTGTGCTAATTTTAATTGCAAAAGCACCTGGACAAATTGGATAATTAACAACATTGTGAGTATTGATTAATTGTTTTCTAAAGGCCTATTACAAAATTGAAGGACCGGACGCATGTTTTTTTGTTGTTGTTGTTGTTTTTTTTGTTTTTTTTTTCGTTACGTCAAGAATCCCGGTTCGAGATACGCAGTAGTAAAAACAGTGAAAAAATCCATTCAGGGACTGAAAATGATGGGCGAGATAGCTGAAGTGTCGACTTAAAAGTAGTTCGACACATGCGAAGTTGAAATACAATAAATATATAGGGGAAATGTACGGGACTTAGAAATCTGTTCGAAATAAGCGATAGGGTCGAGATAAGCGGGGTCGAGATAACGAGAGTCAACTGTATTTTCATAAAGTCTCAGCCTCCTAGAGCATATGGTTTCTGAGGAGATGATTTTTAAGTATTTATTTTATCTATTTTTTTCATTTTGGTTTCCATGGCAACCAATAAAAATGAGCAGTAGGCCTAAAGTCATATGACAAATAGTAGATTGCCTATGGAACATTTCTATGAAAGCTTTGTCAAAATATCCGCAATGACTTGGCAGTAAATGCCATTTTTAAATTTTCCCCATTATAAGTCTATGGAAACTCTAAGTTGCCACCGCATCAAAACTAAAGAGCTGATTTTCATTAAAAAAAACGCAAACTTTCAATCCCCCAGCCAAAGGATGCTACAGAAAAAATTTGGGCCCAGTGGCTTCAGAGAAGATGTTTAAAAGTGTTGACGCCAGACGACATATGATGACGACGGACAAGTGCCTATCCTATAAGCTCCCCTGGAGCCTTCGGCTCTGGTGAGCTAAAAATGCTAATCGCCTTTACCCAGTCGGAGATCAAACCCGGTCAGCCCAAGTGACAGGCCAACACTCTACCGCGTCGCTATAAAAGCCGACTTGCAACGAAAGGCAGTACAAGTGTATTTTATACCTATCACTACTATAACATTGTTTTCTCAGGCTTATCTGTCTAATACGGTACTTCATTTTACCTGCCAAAGCATTTGTTAACCCTTTTTGTACCAAATGGAATCTTCCTCCTTATATATAGCTGTCCATTTAAAAATTTAGGGGTGTCAGGTTGTGTTTTCATCAAAATTTATTTCGAAAATGACTGAACTTTAAGCAACCAGTGGAGGCCCTGATCAGACGCCGCATTCTGTGGGTCTGATCTGGGCCTGCGCTGTTTGTCAGGGTACTGGTTTGGGGGTTTCTGGTACTAAATGGGTTAAAAACAAAAAATGAACCATTCTTACTTGGTCATCTCATTGTTCAACCTCTGATCAAATTCTGTTTCCTTTTTTCTGATTTCCTGTTCTCTTCTCCTTAGATCTTGTTCCAATGCTTTAACCCTCTCTCGCTCCAGTTTCTTTTCTCTGAAAAAACAACAACAACTCATCAGTAAGCCATGGAAAGCAATATGATGGTTAAAAATGCAGTCAAACTTCGTTATTGAAACGTTAAACATCATTTCATTATACCTCATTAATATTCATGAGGTATTCAAGAATTCTGACTGGTCAAGAGCATGCCATGCACGGGTGACAAAATATCATGTTCCCCTGTAACATTCCCCTCTGACATGACTGCTCAAAGTACAAGGGCACTGGCAGTCATGTGCACTGGAAGAATTTGGTATAATAAAACATTTGATGCCTTTGTCTGAGGGGAATATAAATGAGGATTTGTTCAGGTGAATAAATCCTCATATTCCGAACAAATGAATAATATTCTCAATCACCTTTTAGTTTTGAATGAGCCAACTGAACAGAATCCACACTCTTAGATATCCAGTTTGTGAATTTGAAAGAATAAAATACATAATCTGATTGGCTGACAGTCAGAAATAGGAGTGACTAAATTAATTTATTCAGCAGGATAATAATTAAGAGAACTGCCTTAATATCTACCTGTCAATCACTTCTCCCCCTCTCTCCTTATCTGAGCCTCCAACTGTGGGAGTATCTAAATTAATTTATTCAGCATGTAATTAATAGAACTGCTTTAATATCTACCTGTCAATCACTTCTCCCTCTCTCTTTATCTGAGCCTCCCTCTGTCTTACAGCTTCTATTTCCTCCAGAATGGATTGTCTCTGGTTGTAGATTTCCTTCTCCTGCATCTAGAAAGGCAGAAAAACAATTTTACCACATTTAAGGGGAATGGAAATACCTGGCTGTTTTTTTCACCATTTTTCAAAGGGAGACAATTTTTGGGACTTCCTGTTCACTTTTCTATAAGCCCTGTCCCACAGAAAAAGGGGTCTACTCTCAAAGGAAAGAATTTGCTCCTCAAGAGCAAATTCTTTCCTTTAAGAGTTGATCCCTATTGACATTGGAGACAAAATTACTTTTGCAGGAGTTGCCTCCCCTGAAGGTGTTCCCATTCCCCTTAACATATGTATAGGAGAGACAGGCCTGAGCAAACAGTGCAGACCCAGATGAGATTCAGCAGAATGCATCATGGTCTACAGTGTTTATCACACATGCAACTATTTTTGCCACTCATGCAGCTATTTTGTGTCTGGCTCACCTCTTGTTCTCTCTGTAATCTCTCTGTGGCATGTCTCTCTCTCTGTACTAAAGCATCATACTTAGACTGGTATGTTCTCTCCATCTTAAACAAAGAAGAAATTACAAATAGTGAATTTCATTATCAATCATGTTAACAAGCCCATGTAATGACCACCCCTGTAAACCCCATTTCAGATAAAGAAAACTGGGATTTAAAGGGTATACATTAATTTTTCTTATTTCTGCTCCAATACATAGCCAGTAGGCTATGGGTTCTTGTTAGAACTGCCCCCTTGAGGTGAATACTGACAAGCTATGTTTGGAGAATAAATGAGAAAACTATCACAAATTTTCTTCAGAAACATTACCCTTCTGTAATGAAAGAAAGCACTATGTCACATGAATTTGTAATTGCAATGATTGTATACAGTCAAGCATCAATAAATCGAATATGTTTGGGACCATTGAAATTTGTTCAAGATAGGGGTAGTTCGAAATATTGAGGTTTAAACATAGAGCCAGGTCTTGAGGCATAATTTGGATCAGGTAAGGCATCTTTACGATATTTTATAAAATAAAAGTATGTTGTGTGTACTCATTAGAATCGCCTCATTGAGGCGATTCTAATGAGTGCACACAACATACCTTTTCAAGTTTAAACCAGAAAGAAGACTGCATATAATATCCCAAATATATGGATATCCTGAGCTTTGGAAAGAATTCTCAATGGACTCGAGAACTAGTTCGAATTAGCCATGGTAAACGCACTATCCGTGTTCGACTTATCAAAGTTTCACTGTATTAGAAATATTGCAACAAAATTTCCAAAGAAAATAACAAATACTTGATTTCTTTTATCTACCTATGACTGTTGTTCTTTATGATGTGCACATCAGACGAGGGTGCTCTTAAAAAACTTTAAAACTACCACTTTTTTTCAGATTTCATTTTCTTTCTTCTTTTTTTATTTTGTGTGGGTTGGTGTTGCTGTTTTCTGGGACCAATTTTCCGGGGTTATTTTCCTGAACCCATGGATTTGGTTTCAATAGATGAAGGTTTCAGCTATGGACAGCTTTCTACACAAAAATACTTAAACAAAAAAAATGTTAAACAAGAGGGCCATGATGGCCCTGGATCGCTCACCTGATCCATACAGTAACAAAGGGATCCCCGGGGAGGGCCGTTATTGACCCAGGGCTATAATGTGCATAATGTTGAGGGAGGTCTAAATAGGTGAAGCTTCATACCAAATATCAACAAAGGCTATAATTTGAACAATCTTGACAAAGGTCCACTAGATGAAGCTAAACACCAACTAGAATTTGTTTTTCTACAAAAACACAGATGTCTCCCCCGTTTTTGACTGCTAAGTAAACCTTGCCATTGGAGGTATTGAGATGGGTCTTGTGTGCAACACATCATCTAATGAAGATGAACATTTCTGCATAGTAACTTTAAAAATGTTCATAGAAAAATAAAAAAGTTATTGGCCTTACACAAGAAAACACTTTTTTACCTTTGACCTCTAAGTATGGCCTTGACCTTTGAGCTACAACACGTCTCATGATGGTTAACATTTCTGCCAAGTAATTTCATAATCCATCAAAAGAATAAGGAAGTTATTGACTGTCCTTTTTTTACCTTTGACCTCTAGGTATGACTTTGACATTGGAGGTATGGACCTTGGTCTTGCACATGACTCATGGTCTAATGACGGTGAACATTTCTGCATGGTTACTGGTCCATCCAGAAATAAAAAAGTTAATGACTGGACACAAAAAAACAACAACTTTTTTTTACCTCTGACCTCTTAGTATGACCTTGATCTTGGAGGTACCGACCTGGGTCTAGCGTGCACCACATTGTCTCATGATGGTTAACATTTCTGCCAAGTAATTTCACAATCTATCCAGGAAGAAGAAAGTTATTGACGGAACACTAAAAAAGGCCCCTTTTTGTCCTTTGACCTCTTAGTACCACCTTGACATTTGAGGTACCAACTTGGGTCATGCACACAACACATCATCTCATGGTGGTTAACATTTCTGCATAGTAATTTCAAAATACAACTAAAAATAAAAAAGTTATTGACCAAACACGAAAAAAGGCCCCTTTTTTTACCTTTGACCTCTATGCATGACCTTGACATTTTAGGTACCAAACTGAATCATGCATGCAACACATCGTCTCATGATAGTTAACATGTTTGCCAAGTAACTTCAAATTCTATCTGAAAATAAGCAAGTTATTGACAAAACCCGAAAAAAGGCCCCTTTTTTTACCTTTGACCTCTAAGTATGACCTTACCTTTGAGGTACCAACCTAGGTCATGCACGCAACACATCGTCTTATATTGGTTAACATTTCTGCCATGTGATTTCAAAATCCATCTCAAAATAATAAAGTTATTGACCAAATTTGAAAAAAGGCCCCTTTTTTTACCTTTGACCTCTAAGTATGACCTTGGCTTTTGAGGTACCAACCTGCCTCATGCGCACCACACATCGTCTCATGGTTGTTAATAAATATGCCAAGTAATTTTAAAATCCATCTCAAAATAAGAAAGTTATTGACCAAATATGAAAAAAAGGCCCCTTTTTTGACCTTTGACCTCTAAGTATGACCTTGACCTTTGTGGTACCGACCTGCCTCATGCGCACCACACATTGTCTTATGGTTGTTAATATTTCTGCCAAGTAATTTTAAAATCCATCTGAAAATAAGAAAGTTATTGACCGGACACGATTTTTCCATTCATATATACATACCGACAAACTTCCAAGGGAGATAATTCAAAAAGTATAAATGCGAGAGTTATAGTTCTTGCGCACTGCATGTCGTCTAATGCTGATTAATATTTATACCAAGTTTCTTGAAGATAGCTCTAACGGTTTTCAAGTTATAGAGCGGACACGAATGTGTGACAGATGGGCAGACGGACGGACAGACAGACGGACAGACAGACAGACAGACAGACAGACAGACAGACAGACTGACAGACAGACAGACGCCCGGGGGAAAAAAACTGTCTCTCCGAAAAAAAATTTTTCGGGGGAGACATAAATATCAAAGACCTAGGCCTTGCGGTTTCCAAGAAAGTTTTTTTAAAGATATTCCCTACATAAGCCTATGTAAAACCAAATGGCCCCTGGGCTAGGGTGTTTTTGGCCTCAAGGCTATAATTTAATCAATCTTGATAGAGGTCCACTAGATGAAGCTTCACACCAAATATCAAAGACCTGGGCCTTGCTGTTTCGGAGAAAAAGATTTTCAAAGATTATCTCTATATAAGTCTATGTAAAACCAAAGGGCCCCTGGGCGGGGGCATTTGTGGCCCGAGGGCTATAATTTGAACAATCTTTGTAGAGGTCCACTAGATGAAGCTCCATACCAAATATCAAAGACATGGGCCTGACAGTTTCAGAGAATAAGATTTTTCAAGATTATCCCAATATAAGTCTATGTAAAACCAAATGGCCCCGGATGGGAGGGGGTGGGGGGGGGGAGCATTTTTGGCCCAACGGGCTATAATTTTAACAATCTTGGTAGAGGTCCACAAGATAAAGCTTCATACCAAATATCAAAGACCTGGGCCTTGTGGTTTCAGAGAAGAAGATTTTTAACGATTTTCCCTAAATAAGTTTATGTAAAACCAAAAGGCCCCGGGGTGGGGACAATTTTGGCCCCAGCACTATAATTTGAACAATCTTGGTAGGGGTCCACTAGGTGAAGCTTCATACCAAATAGCAAAGACCTGGGCCTTGCGGTTTCAGAGAAGAAGATTTGTAAAGATTTTCCCTATATAAGCCCATGTAAAACCAAAGGGCCCTGGAGTGGGGGGCATTTTTGGCCCCAGCACTATAATTCAAACAATCTTATTAGGGGTCCACTAGATGAAGCTTCATACCAAATAGCAAAGACCTGGGCCATGCGATTTAAGAGAAGACGATTTTTAAAGCGTTTCTCTATATAAGCCCGTGTAAAACCAAAGGGCCCTGGGAAGGGGGCATTTTTGGCCCCAGCTCTATAATTTAAACAATCTATGTAGGGGTCCATTAGATGAAGCTTCATACCAAATATCAAAGACCTAGGCCTTGTGGTTTCAGAGAAGAAGATTTTTAAAGATTTTCCCTATATAAGCCCATGTAAAACCAAAGGGAGGTGTCCACTAGAAGCTTCATACCAAATATCAATGACCTAGGCCAAGCGGTTTCAGAGAAGAAGATTTTTAAAGATTTTCTCCATATAATCCTATGTAAAACCAAAAGGTCTCGGTGCGGGGGCATTTTTGGCCCCATCACTATAATTTGAACAATCTTGGTAGGGGTCCAATAGATGAAGCTTCATACCAAATATCAAAGACCTGGGCCTTGTGGTTTCAGAGAAGAAGATTTTTTAAGTTTTCGGTGAAAAAAATCTATTTTTGGCTCCTGTGACCCAGATTGCAATGGACCGGAACCATTTGAACAACTTTGAAAGGGGACCACCTAAGGATCATTCCTGTGAAGTTTGGTCAAAATCTGATCAGTGGTTTTGGAGGAGATGTCGTTTTACGCACACACGCACACACACACGCACTGACGACGGACGAAAAGTGATCACAAAAACTCACCTTGTCACTACGTGACAGGTGAGCTAAAAATCATCCACATATCTACATTCAAAGTTTTTCTTTTTGTATACCATTAGGGCAACTTCTCACATGACAATGACTGCAAAGACATGTTGATTCTCATAAGAAGTACACCCCAACCTCTTTATGACACTACTGTTGGGGTCCCAAGCAGAAACCATGTTTAATAGTTGAACAACCATGATACAGCCGAACAAAAAGTACAGATCATATAGAAATATGACCATTTTCTACATAATCAATATATTTTTTTATCCATCTTGAAATCGTGTTATATCCAAAACAGTGGTATAACAAACTGTATTATAATGAGGTTGTAGTATATCTAGAAGATACATGACACCTGTAGAGGCAGGTGACAAAGAAAAACCGACATCATTTGTCAAACTTAAGATGGTCTGTACATTAGTACAAGCAGCTTAGACTGACTGGACTATAAAGGATGATTAGAGTTTCTGCAGGGACACATGCCATCTTGCAGATGTTTTGCCCCATACTCATATTTTAGCCCATATAAGTCTAAGCTCCAATTTTTGTGATATAGGCAAACAGTGTAGACCAAGATCAGATGCTGCAGAATGCAGCATAAAATTTTCTTAAGTCAACATGCCATGTCCATTGTTGTCAATAACTGTTTTTAGAGTTTCAGTGCCGTTGGTGGGCTGTAATCTTTGATTGTGGCTTTTTCTATATTTTTTAGACACTGGCAAATAGTGTAGATCCTGATGAAATGGCTCATTATGAGCCATCTTATCTGGATCTAGACTGTTTGGATAGCCAGAATGGCAAACGTTTTCCCACTAGGGAATTCCATTTTTCCCTTGGCTGAGAAATACCCCAAAATTTAGCTAAGTAGGCAATACTGGGAAATATGTATAAGTTTGACTTTTTTTGTCAAAAATGTTTTAAAAACCTCACTATCTGCCTGTTATTACAAGAATTTAACTATTTCCAGTATGCATTCTAGAAACATATTATGATAACAGAAACTTATTTCAATTACTGATATAAAGGTTAAAACCTCCCAGTCTGTATTTATGAGCTCGCGCATGACAAAACCTACAATTAGACCCGTGTTATGGTTGATGACTCGGTTCAGCCTGCCGGTCAGGTCAACCTGGTAGGAGCATTCTCTTGTTGCCCTATGAATAGCCCAGAGGCTATAGAATGCTCATGTGAACTGCGGAGACTGATCAGACAGCATGGAGGTGCAGGCTGATCTGAGTCTTGGCTGGTTGCACAGGTCATATTGTAGGTATGTCATGCATCTGCTCAAATATAATACAGTGAAACACATATATAATACATATTGGTGATATCACAAAATATGTATATCATAAAATTCCATTCAGGATCCTTCAGTTTCGTATTACTAATTTATCTATAGACAAATGGAAACAAGAGCTGTCACTATAGGTGACCAATGCCCCCCGTGGGAGCCAGTTTCTGAGGTTTTGCAAAATTTCAAGGGGAAATAATTCAGCCAAAAATGACAACAGAGTTATGGCCCTTGGTCAGAATGTAGCCCTTGTGATGGTGAATAAGTGTGTGAAGTTTCATGGGGCTAGGTCAAATAAATTTGACGTAATGATCAAGGTTAAAGTTTTGTGATGGACAGACAGACAAACAAACAAACAGACAGGGACAGACAGACAAACAAACAAACAGACAGACAGGGCAAATAATATATATGCCCCCCGAATCAAAGATTCTCGATGGGGGGCATAAAATTTTTTTCTGTGAATTGGGGCTTTGGGGAAAATGGTTCACTGAAAGGCATTCATTGTTGAGTTATACAGGTATTATGACTTTACAGGTACACTGCTAAAAACAATTAAAGGAGCAAACACATATTTCCTAATTGTATAAAGATGTCCGATAATGATTATGAAACGATTCAGAAAGACATATAACTTTATCTGCAACATGTTAATGGCATAGATTTCGAAGATATTGATCTTCTCTTTGTGTGTTGGCCTTGCCCTTCTGGTCTAGTAAACTCGCCCGTCTCCTGGTAGCGTCTCCATAGCCTGGCAACAACACTTCTCGATACAGCAAAGCGTTCAACAACGATCCTTTGGGTGTACCCATTTTCAAGCAAAGTGACAGCTTGAGGGACCTCAACTTCTTCCAAGAACCGCCTAACACCATATGCAGTCACTATGAAGCCCAAAATAACAAATAACCGGAGGATTGACATGTTTCTGACCCAAACTCAAATTTTGAACACCCCCATACAGAATTTCAGCCGTTTTATAGGGATATCCATGCTGTAGCTCACATTCTTGCTTTGCACTTGAACCTTGCTTCTTGACATTTGCATGAACATTGTTAAGAGATGTCACTTTAAAATAGTGCCTTTCCTTGAGTTTGAAATGCCAAGCGCTGATATTATACAGGCTTAAAAGTGTGCTCCTTTAATTGTTTTGAGCAGTGTATTATAATTTCAAACTTCAGATACAGATTTCACAGGTAGCCTTAACAAGCACTACCTTGCCTGTCTATTTTCTGGCTACTGATATATCTGTAGAAGTTTCTGGTATTTGCCTTTACATCAACTACCAAGTTATTCACAAACAAATCAGCTGATTATTTATATCAGTCTTGATCTCACGTCTCAAGTTTTCAAATTTTGTCCTGAGTTTACCACTTCCTGTCGTTTTTGAGTTTGCATGAATCGTATTCCTTCTGCAAATTTTTCTTCTTATCTCTGGTGTGATCCAGGAAATGAAAGATACAGACCTACTAGTTATTGGCGGGATATGATTTTTGGCCGAAGTATGGATGAAAGAAGTTATCAAATCAAAGTTCTCTTGAACAGACTGAGCATATGAATGACTATTAAAGTATTTTTCCTTTGCAAATCTAAGCCCATCCTTCCTCATAGTTTCATAGTCACCTTTTTGATATGAGTACAACTTCCTCCGAGGTTTCTTTATTGGTTGAATGTATATTTTTAAATATCCGGAAACAACATCACAAACAAAGTGATCATGATATTGTTTATGGATATTTAATACTTATATATTAGCGAATATATTTTGAACCTTGCTTCTTGACAGTAAATCTGTAGTGAAACCTGCATTTCCACGCTCATATAATCCATTTTTTGCCAACCCTATTTCCCTAGAACAGAAAGGGCTAACTCGACCTGTCACTCACATCTTTCCTGGCTTTATCAAGTTCTCTCCTGAAGTTTTCTTTCTCCTCAAGTCGGAGTCTCGCAACTTCATCATCTTTCACTCTTGATACCTATACATTGAAAAAAAAAAAAAAACATGAATTTGGATGAAAATAAATCTAAATAGCCACTATTTTCTAAAAGGGCGGAGAACTTATTAACCCATTGTATACTAGTTAACTTCTATTAAATGTGTTGGACAAGTCCATTTGCCATTTAAGGGTGTCATGTCTATTTTTTTAGTTTTGAATCTATTTGACAGAAAAGTTTGTCAGTAAACAGTGCAGACCCCTGGGATCCCACATTAGGAGGCGTCTGATCTAGGGTTTCTCACTTATAATGGGTTCAACAAAAACTGGCATTCAGTGGAACCCTCTCTGAAAGAACTGCCTGCCTCTGTGAGGTTTCTTTGCCTTACTGAAGCTGACTGATCACCTAATACAATAATAATCTCCCTTGGAAATGTATTCCTGTTTGGTTTGTTTGAATTGAGGTTTAAGGTCCCTGCCTACACCATTTAGGTCATTTTGGAGACGTTGCTTCCAATTTTGTGGAACTTTTACCTGACATTGAGATGAAATGACATGTAAAGCCCTGCCGCCCAATGAAACCAATGGCTTGTAATGCATTGGATGATCCAACACCATTTTGTCTGAGCAGGCGTAGTCCTACTAAGCAGTTTACCAGTACTCCTGTGTGGTCAGTTTCAGCTCTGTGTGGAAGCACCATGCAGTCCAATCTATTTCTCCAAGCCCCAATGTGCAGGGGCTGGACGTATTCCTGTCCCTTTGTGAAAACGGTTTCAAGTACAAGGGGAGACAAGTCTTTAAAAAATTATTTTTGCCTCCCTGATCGAAAGGGATCTATTCAGAAAGAAAAGAGTTTGCTTCTCAGCGCTTATCCCACTGAATATATTAATGAAGCCACACCCATTACCAGCTATTAGCAAATCAGATTATTTGATATATAAAATTCATACATTTCACAAACTGCATAACAAACAGTGTAGACCCTGATCAGATGGCTTCTTCAGCCATCTGATCTGGATCTACACTGTTTGCAAAAGTAGGGGTTGTCATGAACAGCAGTATAAGACCTCTTCAGAAGTCATCTGCTGGATCTACACTGTTTGCAAAGGCAGAGGTTGTTATGAACAGCAATATAAGACTTCTTCAGAAGCCATCTGATCTGGCTGTACACTGTTTGTAAAGGCAGGGGTTGTCATGAACAGCAGTACAAGACTTCTTCAGAAGCCATCTGATCTGGATCTACACTGTTTGCAAAGGTAGGGTTGTTGTCTTCAGAAGGATAAGGAGCAAATGTTTAAATAAAAATAGGCCCCATCTACTAAAAGCTCAGTTTACAGTTAAACTGACAGTAAGTTACAAATGTCATCCCCAATGTGACATAATCAGGTGTACTTATCTTCCTCCACTAGTAAATCAGTTAACTGGTACATGTACATGTATACTGCCATTTCATTTAAGACCGACAGGGCAGAGCTATCGTTTGCACCTGCCTTTGGAATATTCTGTTAACAGAAAAGTAAACAAAGTCACCTGATTATCTGTTTTCAGCTGCAACATGAACAAAGGAATTGTATATATGACCATTTAGTCAACATCTATATCACTGTATACAACCCATAATGCATGTGCATGTATATACAAGTTAAAGTAAAGATGGGTGACAGTCAGAATTCACCTGTGGTATATAACATGACTGTTTTCACAGTCAAAATCAAGTGAAACAACTGTGAGCCAAGCAAGCAGTCATAGTTTGTTTATAAGGATTGTCTGAAAACTGAATTCACTATGATTGTTTTGGTATTTGGTATAGTTTGGGCTTTTCACTGAGGCAATTCAAACAGTTATTCACACATTTATTTCTTGGAGTATGAAAAGAAATATTATTGAATATCTCTCCTAACTCATCTCATACTGCAGTAAGGATTTGTTCTTTGAAAACTGTCAAAAAAGACTTTTTGTTGTTTATAAATTTAATGTTGGTAGAAAGTTGGTCAACTATATCATATTTTGGTTTCATTGTCCCTCTCTTATGTATAACTTACCTCTAGTTTCAGTTCACTTTTAAACCTCTCCTCAAGCTGTCTCTGGAAACCTAGTAATCTGTCTTCAAGAGCCATGGATCCTGTACGATACTGTTCCTCTCTTCTCGAGCTGAACAACTCATCAAGGACATTCATCTTTTCATCTGAAAATGCATGTACATGACAACAGAGTGACTTGCTTTAACTGCACTAAATATATACATGTATATTCAAGATTTGCTAAACTTTGACTCAGTGGAACTTTCACCCAAGTGACACTTTGTTTACTATTTCATGTCATAAGATGCAGGGCTTGTCCTGGATTCAACATTACTGCCCCGAAAATGGCTTCACGTCATATGAATGACGACTACCTTTAATAGGGGGAGTTTTCCTGGCAGCAACTCCTACCTACGATTACCTACCTTGTGAGATTATGCATAGCTTACAGGTTTACAACCCATCTCTGACAACAGTGTCTGGGAGTAATCTCTTTGCCTCACTACTTCCACCCAAGTGATCCGGATTTAAATTCCACCAAGACATATTTATGCTTCTTTCTTTTGTTATAAGATGAGTAGGGTGGGGTCTCGTCCAGAATGGGACATTACTTTGCCGCAAATATCTCTGCACCATCAAAGATGATGACTGCCTTGAAGAGAGGTACTTTTAGAGAAGCAACTCCTATCTTCAATTACCTACCTTGGCATAGCATCATAGCTTATAGGTTTATAACCAAACTCTGATATCTGTGTCAGGGAGTAGACTATTTGGCTTTGGCTTACTGGACTTTCACCCCAAAGGTCACCACAAGAGGCAGTGATTTTTTTCAGCTGTTTTGTTACTCTTTTCATGTCACAAGAACACTTCTGAGGACACTCTTTGCCCGAAATGACTCTTTGATTACCTCTTCAGTAGCTTCAGATAATCAAGGATAGTGAGGATAAAGTTGGTATATTTATTTTACAGAGAATCCTCGTAACTGAAACATTTGTTCCCTCACATTCTGCCATTAAAAAGAATTTGCCACTTTAAAGAATCCTAATAAGGGAAACTGTAAAACTAAATTGACAATAAGGGCTTTTGCCCTTAATTATGCCAAGAAACAAATGTTGTGGACATTTGTTAGAATCGCCTCACTGAGGCGATTCTAACAAATATCGACAACATTTGTTTCATAGAGTATAAAGTAGAATATTCTAAAATATCTTTTCAATACCCTTATTATAATCTATCTCATCTTGAGCTGAGGATTCCTTCCTTTAAAATTATTGTACAAAGTGTTTTGTCATTATACAAGTACCCACAGCATGTTTTCGATAATAAATACACCACAACCTCATTATAACATGATTCATTATAACACGGTTTTGGATATAACACGGTTTCAAGATGGATCCAAAAAATGTATAGATCATATAGAAAAATGACCATAAATGGTCATTTTTCTATATAATCTATACATTTTTGTTTGGATATAACATGGTTGTTTAACTAACACTGTTCCTGTTTTGAACCCATTAATAGTGTTATAAAGAGGTTGTGGTGTAAATAAACTTATCTCTTTCCCTCGTTACTGCTCCAGATCTGGAGTTATGAGTATGTTGGTTTAGCAGGTGAAGCTTACCTAATGTAGAAACAGTTGCCACTTTAATCAGATCAGTCTGTGTGCCTACTGACTGACTTGACTGAGAATGAAGGGCGCACAGTTCACTGAGGAGTTGCCATAGAAACCCTTTCCTTGCCAACCGCTCATCACCTGTCTGGAACAAGAAATTAACCCAATCAGTATCATAAACCCCCTAAAGGGGTACCTTGGCAAACAGAGCAGACGCCGCAGAACACGGCGTCTGATCAGGGCCTCCACTGTTTGCTAAAAGTTCAGTCATTTTTCAAATAAATTTTGATGAAACCACAACCTGACACCCCTAAATTTTGAAATGGACTTCTGCTATATATATGGAGGAAGATTCCATTTGGTACAAAAAGGGTTAAATATGCATCAGATTAACAAGTCTGTGTAATAAACACCCTGGTTAACCCACTATATAAAAAGGAAAGGTGAGTCTACAGCCCGGGTACATATTATTTTCCATATTTTTGCCAAAAACATACATTGTGGGTATTCATTAGAACTGCATCAATGATGTGTTTCCAATGAGCACCCTCAGTTCATGTTTGGACTTCAAGAAAGAAAAATATCACAAATTTTCATCTGATAAATATTTAGTTCTGGAAATATGAAATATGCAATTTTTTAACACAATGTTGTCTTAATCCAATTGAGCTTGACCTGTTTGCTGTTCAAAGTTAATGTTATACTTCATATCATTCAGTCTGACAAATACACTAGTATTATTTTTATACTAAAAATACAATAAACTTTTGCAATGAAAAAAATTCATTCTTTTCAGCAAAAGTACTGTAAAAATCCTAAATATTCGGACACCTTGAGGATTTGCTGTAATTCTCCAAAAATTTTAACAAATTTGTTTCGCGATCCAGCAAGAAGTCCAAAAGGTGCAGACAGAATGGCAAACAGTGTAGACCCTGATCAGACTGCAGGAGCAGTCTGATCTGGGTCTTCACTGTTTGCTTAGTCCTTGTTAAATATGTTTCCACCATTTTTTAACTGAGCCCATGACTTCAAAATATAGTTAAACTTCATTTACTCAAACATCTTTGGGACCATGAACATTTGTTTGAGACAAGGGTAGTTTGAGGCACTGAGGGTTAATCATAGTACCTGGTCAGGTGATATCAATGGGGCATCTATTTGAGTTTCTTTAAAATAAAAGTACTATGTTGTGTGTACTCATTGTGTGTACTCATTAGAATAGCCTGATTCAAGGTAATTCTAATGAGTACACACAACATACATTTTCAAGATAAAAGAAGCCATAACTTCTCCCAAATTCATTTAAATCTGCAGAAATAGGAAATTTTTCCAAGGGTCTCTAGAATGAGTTCAAAAAGCTATTTATAAATAAACTAAAGGTATGTTGTATGTACTCATTAGAATCACCTTGTTGAGGCAGTTCTAATGAGTATATACAACATACATTTGCAAGATAAACAGAAAATTCCCTCGTAATTAAACAAAATCTAATAATATCTACTGCAATGGAAAAATATTCCCAGGGGCCCATTGTATAGTTGGTTTGAGTAGGGACTCAAGAACGGGTTTGAAACAGCCCAGGTAAACAAGCCATCAAAGTTTCGCTGTACAGTAAAATTCCTGTATTAAGACCACCTTAGGGACTGTTCAAAAGTGGTCTGCAAGACCACTTTTGAACAGACCCCAAGGTGATCTCCCATTACAGTACACTGGATGTAGAAAACACTAAGAAAATGTACCATATCCAAATATGACATAATTTGACTTAAACTAAGGCAGTCTAAATATTGGAATTTCACAATATTTGTTTGTGTAACCAAAGCTTCAGATAGATATGCATATCAAACAGTATTGTATCTATACGAATTACAAAGATTATATAGACTTGCTGTATTTATGCCATGTTCTTTAGTTTGTTTGTTTGACTTGAGGTTTAACATCCTCATCAACACTGTATAGGTCATTTTGGAGATGTTGCTTCCAATTTTGTGGGAATTTTACCCGACATTGAGATGAAATGTCATCTCAAGCCCTGTCACCCAATGAAACCAATAGGCTTTATAAGCATGGACTGTCCGACTCGCACCACTTTGCCTGGGCAGGCTTAGATCCTCTAAGCGGTTTACCAGTACTCGTGTGCGGTTGGTTTCAGCTCTGCGTGGAAGCATCATGCAACCCATTAATTTCTTCAAACCCCGATAGGCGGGGGCCCGTATGTTCTTCAGACAAACATGCCCGAGCAAACAACACAGTCCAAGAAGAGACTCCACAGACTGTGACATCTCATCAAGTTGTACACTGTTTGTCACTCATTCAGCTATTTTTAGATACAACATAACATAGTAAATTGTTCTTGTCCAAATATAACCACAGGAATGCTAAGGAAGGTAAATACAACATCTACAAAGATAACTCATTTATGCAGACATTGCTGTACAGAAGATGTAATGTTACAACTGATTAGTTTCTAAGTTCAATTGTTATGAATAGCATAAAGGTAGCTATCATATTAGTATTAAATTTAGGTCCTAGCTTAGAGTCAAAATGGAAAATTAGTTGTTCAGACTTTCCAAAACAGTAACATATATACTTGTACCATTTGTCTTGTTTTATTATGTCATTTGTTTTGGAGTATTAGACCCCATTAAACAGTTATCGTACTCACAAAGTTCCAGGGCAGACTTAAAACCTCCTCAGTCTGTACTAATCAGTTCTAAGAGTACATGCGTACATTCTTTCCAAATACCTGACAACACTGTCTGTGCATGCCATATTCTTCAAACATGGACCTGTCTCACATGACACATCACTATCCTGCACAGGATAGATATTACTATGCAATTCGTAAGAAGTAACAAGCTGGCAAGGCATGTAATCTTATCCAATTTGCATGAAACCAAACTTGTTTTTTGTCTGAAATTTTACCAGTGATTTGTCTTGCAATTTTAAACCAAAAGAGTCAGGATTTGCCATGATTTATCACACGATCATACACATTTTCTTAATATGGAAAACTGGTATTTCCCTTGGAAAACTCATTAAATGGTAGATACCCAGAATCCCTGTATACGACAGGTCAGTGCAGAGCGCTACCTCATAACGACATTGCAATTACTGTCCATTAATTTTGGCTTAACCATATTACATGATGCAGATTGCAAATATTATCAAAATCATACCATTTTCCTAAACAACCTTGACTGTGGACTAATTTTTAGAAGCTGTAGAACATCTTCGTTAGATAACATCTGTAATTAAGAAAGAAATCATACATGTACCAGTACATACCGTAATGAGTCTAAGTATTGTGAAAGACAGGCCTCAGCAAAAAATGAAGACCCAGATCAGACTGCTCCTGAAGGAGCAGTCTGATCAGAGTCTTCATTGTCTGACATTCTGTCTGCAACTTTTGGATTCCTTGCTGGATCATGAAATAAATTTGTTAATAATTTTGGAGAATTACAGCAAATCCTCAAGGTCTTGGAACTTTTAGATTATTTTACAGTAAATACACCGAACCTCTTCATAACATAACTGTTGGGCTCCAAGGCTGAAAATGTGTTAGTTAACCAACTGTGTTATATCAAATCAAGAATGTATAGATTGCAAAGAAAAATGGTCATTCCTCTTTATTATTCAACCGTAAAAATTCGGACACCTTAAGGACCTGCTGTTATTCTCCTAAAATTAAAACAAATTTGTTCATGAGCCAGCAATGAGTCCAAAACGTGCAGAGTGGCAAACAGTTTAGTGCCTGATTATAAGAATCTGATATGGGGTTCTGTTGTAGATGAGCGTTTCCAACCCGAGGGATGACTGTGCTGAGTGGAACCGAGGCTACGCCGAGGTTCCGCTCAGCACGGTCATCCAAAGGGTTGGAAACGCCCATCTACAACAGAACCCTGTATTGGATTCTTTTTCTTGCACAACACCTCCGGTTAGTTTTGACAGCTCGCACATGTATATTGTTTACAAAATAAAAGTTGTGCGGAAGTAGTTCCGGCAGTTGAATAGAATTGAAGCGCATTTATGTAATTTGCCTGGGTCGGAACACCAGGGTCAGAACATAAATTTCTATCCCAGGGTTAAATCACGGATTTCCTTGTCTGGTGTGCAAGTGTATGATCTGGGTCAGCACTGTTTGCTAACGCCTGTAAGTCCCAATACTTAGGATCATTACAGTATACATTTTTGGGATTCACCTTTAAAACTGTATTATATCCGACATCATGTTGCAATGAATAGTGTTATAAAGAGGTTGTTCAGTACCCAATTTCTTAGCCCGCGCCCATCGGGGCTTGAAGAAATAGATGGGCTGCATGATGCTTCCACGCAGAGCTGAAACTGACGCTCACACGAGTACTGGTAAACCGCTTAGAGGATCTAAGCCTGCCCAGGCAATGCGGTGCGAGTCGGCCCGTCCATGCTTGTAAACCCTATTGGTTTCATTAGGCGACAGGGCTTGAGATGTCATTTCATCTCAATGTCGGGTAAATGTCCCACAAAATTGGAAGCAACGTCTCCAAAATGACCTTTACAGTGTTGACGTGGACCTTAACTTCAATCAAACAAACAAACAAAACCCACAATTTCTGTCAATCAAGAGTGCAAGAGAATTAATTTAACTACAATTTTGTAGAATATCTATCTAATATTATGGCAATCAGAAGAAAATTTACAAAACGGCACACAAAAATAATAAAAACCAGAGGGCCATGATGGCGCTGGATAGCTCACCTGATCCACAGAGTAACAAGTGGGCCCCGGGGAGGGCCATTATTGACCCCAGGGCTACAATATGCATAATGTTGAGGGAGGTCTAAAAAGGTGAAGCTTCATACCAAATATCAACAAAGGCTATAATTTGAACAATCTTGGCAAAGGTCCACTAGATGAAGCTACACACCAAATATCAAAGACCTGGGCCTTGAGGTTTCAGAGAAGTAAATTTTTTTTAAAGACATTCCCTACATAAGCCTATGTAAAACCAAATGGCCCCAAGGTGGGGGCATTTTTTGGCCTCAGGGCTATAATTTAAACAATCTTGATAGTGGTCCATTTCACACCAAATATCAAAGACCTGGACCTTGCCGTTTCAGAGAAGAAGATTTTCAAAGATTATCTCTATATAAGTCTATGCAAAACCAAAGGGCCCCGGGGCAGGGGTATTTGTGGCCCGAGGGCTATAATTTGAACAAACTTGGTAGAGGTCCACTAGATGAAGCTCCATACTAAATATCAAAACATGAGCCTTGCAGGCCTTGCAGGTTTCACAGAAGAAGACTTTTAAAGATTTTCCCAATATAAGTCTATGTAAAACCAAAGGGTCCAGAGGCGGGGGCATTTTTGGCCCCAGGGCTATAATTTGAACAATCTTGGTAGAGGTCCACAAGATGAAGCTTCATACCAAATATCAACAAGAGGGCCCAGAGGGCCCTGATTCGCTCACCTGTGAGTCACTGTCTCGAGTACATTATATTTTTAGCTATGGTGGCCATCTTGTTCATCAGCAGAGTGATTTTAGCTCATTTGGTAAGGAGTAACCTAGGCAACATTCCTGTTAAGTTTGAATCAAATTGACCTTAGGGTTTAGGAGGGGTTCACGTTTGAATCAAATTTACAATATTTTTTCTATTTTTAGGGATTGTTTTAGCCTTTTTGGTAGAGGGTCATCTAAGCAACATTACTTCAAAGTTTGAATGAAATTGGCCCAAGGGTAGAGGAGGAATTGTCGTTTGAAGATGATCGGACCAAAACTGGGGCCTCTAGTGTGTCCACAAGGTTTTTCAACAATCTGACCTACTGACCTACTTACTGACCAGATTTGACCCATATTCGAAATTAACTGAGATATTGTCAAATGATCATTTTGAGCAAGTTTGATGATGATCGGACCAAAACTGTGGCTCAAGTGTGTTCAGAGGGTTTTTCTATGATTTTACCTACTGAACTACTTTTTGGACCAACATGACCCATATTCGAACTTGACTCAGATACTGTCAAGATGATCATTCTGGGCAAGTTTGATGAGGATCTGACATAAACTGTGGCCTCTAGTGTGTTCACAAGGTTTTTCTATGATTTGACCTACTGACCTACTTTTTGACCTGACATGACCCATATTCGAACTTGACCGATATATTGTCAAGACAATCATTCTGAGCTAGTTTGATGATGATTGGACCAAAACAGTGGCCTCTAGTGTGTTCACAAGGTTTTTCTCTGATTTGACCTACTGACCTACTTTTAGACCCGACATGACCTGTATTCAACTTGACCGAGATATTAGCAAGATGATCATTCTGGGCAAGTTTCATAATGATTGGACCAAAACTGTGGCCTGTAGTGTATTCACAAGGTTTTTCTATGATTTGACCTACTGACCTACTTTTTGACCTGACATGACCCATATTCGAACTTGACCGATATATTGTCAAGACAATCATTCTGAGCTAGTTTGATGATGATTGGACCAAAACAGTGGCCTCTAGTGTGTTCACAAGGTTTTTCTCTGATTTGACCTACTGACCTTCTTTGTGACCTGACATGACCAATATTCGAACACGACCAAGATATAATCAAGATGATCATTCTGGGCAAGTTTGATGAGGATCTGACCTAAACTGTGGCCTCTAGTGTGTTCACAAGGTTTTTCTATGATTTGACCTACTGACCTACTTTTTGACCTGACATGACCCATATTCGAACTTGACCGATATATTGTCAAGACAATCATTCTGAGCTAGTTTGATGATGATTGGACCAAAACAGTGGCCTCTAGTGTGTTCACAAGGTTTTTCTCTGATTTGACCTACTGACCTACTTTTTGACCCGACATGACCCATATTCGCCGTGACCAAGTTGAAGATATTATCAAGATGATCATTCTGAGCAAGTTTGATGATGATCGGACCAAAACTGTGGCCTCTAGTGTCTTCACAAGGTTTTTTTTTTTCGATTTGACCTACTGACCTACTTTTTGACCCAACATGACCCATATTCAAACTTGACCGAGAAATTTTGTGGCGGTACAAATTGTGTGCAAGTTCAGTTAAAATCAAATCATAAATGAAACAGCTATCATGCAGACAAGACTAAAATAGGCAATTTTTGCCCTTTCAGGGGCCGTAACTCCGTAGCACCTGATTGGATATAGCTGGTTCAAGAAAGGAACCCAGATCTCATGGTGGTAGAAGTTGTGTGCAAGTCTGGTTAAAACCAAATCATAAATGAAGATGCTATCGTGCGGACAAGACCAAAATAGGCAATTTTTGCGATTTCAGGGGCCATAAGTCCGTAACACATGATGGGATATGGCTGATTCAAAAAAGGAACCCAGATCTCATGGTGGTACAAGCTGTGTGCAAGTCTGGTTAAAATCAAATCATAAATGAAGATGCTATCTTGCAGACAAGACAAAAATAGGCAATTTTTGCAATTTCAGGGGCCATAACTCTGTAACACATGACGGGATATGGCTGGTTCAAGAAAGGAACCCAGATCTCATGGTGTTACAAGTTGTGTGCAAGTCTGGTTAAAATCAAATCATAAATGAAGATGCTATCGTGCGGACAAGACCAAAATAGGCAATTTTTGCCCTTTCAGGGGCCGTAACTCCATAACACATGATGGGATATGGCTGATTCAAGAAAGGAACCCAGATCTCATGGTGGTACAAGTTGTGTGCAAGTCTGGTTAAAATCAAATCATAAATGAAGATGCTATCGTGCGGACAAGACCAAAATAGGCAATTTTTGCAATTTCAGGGGCCATAACTCTGTAACACATGATGGGATATGGCTGATTCAAGAAAGGAACCCAGATCTCATGGTGGTACAAGTTGTGTGCAAGTCTGGTTAAAATCAAATCATAAATGAAGATGCTATCGTGCGGACAAGACCAAAATAGGCAATTTTTGCGATTTCAGGGGCCATAACTCTGTAACACATGATGGGATATGGCTGATTCAAGAAAGGAACCCAGATCTCATGGTGGTACAAGTTGTGTGCAAGTCTGGTTAAAATCAAATCATAAATGAAGATGCTATCGTGCGGACAAGACCAAAATAGGCCATTTTTGCAATTTCAGGGGCCATAACTATGTAACACATGACGGGATATGGCTGGTTCAAGAAAGGAACCCAGATCTCATGGTGTTACAAGTTGTGTGCAAGTCTGGTTAAAATCAAATCATAAATGAAGATGCTATCGTGCGGACAAGACCAAAATAGCCAATTTTTGCCCTTTCAGGGGCCGTAACTCCATAACACATGATGGGATATGGCTGATTCAAGAAAGGAACCCAGATCTCATGATGGTACAAGTTGTGTGCAAGTCTGGTTAAAATCAAATCATAAATGAAGATGCTATCGTGCGGACAAGACCAAAATAGGCAATTTTTGGGATTTCAGGGGCCATAACTCTGTAACACATGATGGGATATGGCTGATTCAAGAAAGGAACCCAGATCTCATGGTGGTACAAGTTGTATGCAAGTCTGGTTAAAATCAAATCATAAATGAAGATGCTATCGTGCGGACAAGACCAAAATAGGCAATTTTTGCAATTTCAGGGGCCATAACTCTGTAACACATGACGGGATATGGCTGGTTCAAGAAAGGAACCCAGATCTCATGGTGTTTCAAGTTGTGTGCAAGTCTGGTTAAAATCAAATCATAAATGCAGATGCTATCGTGCGGACAAGACCAAAATAGGCAATTTTTGCCCTTTCAGGGGCTGTAACTCCATAACACATGATGGGATATGGCTGATTCAAAAAAGGAACCCAGATCTCATGGTGGTACAAGTTGTGTGCAAGTCTGGTTAAAATCAAATAATAAATGAAGATGCTATCATGCGGACAAGACCAAAATAGGCAATTTTTGCGATTTCAGGGGCCATAACTCTGTAACACATGATGGGATATGGCTAGTTCAAGAAAGGAACCTAGATCTCATGGTGGTACAAGTTGTGTGCATGTCTGGTTAAAATCAAATCATAAATGAAGATGTTATCATGCGGACAAGAAATTGTTTACGCACGCACGGACGGACGCACGGACGACGGACAAAATGTGATCACAAAAGCTCACCTTGTCACTACGTGACAGGTGAGCTAAAAACCTAGCAGGGCCTTGCAGTTTCAGAGAAAAAGATTACCCTATATTAAGCCTATGTAAAACCAAAGGGCCCCTGGAGATATTGTCAGGATGATCATTCTGAGCAAGTTTGAGGATGATTGGACCAAGACTGTGGGCACTGGAGTGTTAACAAGGTTTTTCTATGATTTGACCTACTGACCTACTTTTTGATCCCATATTCGAACTTGACCAAGATATTGTCAGGATGATCATTCTGACAAAGTGTGAGGATGATTGGACCAAAACTGTGGCCTCTAGAATCTTAACAGGGTTTTTCTATGATTTGCAATTACGGGACAATAACGCCCCAAAACTGGCATACAAATGACGTCATAACGTCACATTAGTGTCGCACCAGTAAACAACTGCAAAAATGTATTGGTGTGAAGAATGTAACAAAAAATACAAACACCCAAAAAGCCTCAGGAGACACCTAGAAACGGCCCATCAAGGACTCCGCCACCTATGCCAGTACTGTGGGCAACTTTTCACAAGAAAAGATTCCTTGTCTGATCATACTCGGAATAAACACGAAAAAACCCTGGGGGAAAACCGAAGCAGTGACAAGGACCTTAATACACGGGACTTTCCGGTAGAGGAACTGGACAAAATTCTAGGCCCTATTCTGGAAGAACAATTTAACACAGAACTATCACTGGGTGATGATCTTAGCACGATCGCTAACTTCGGACAATAAAGGCATGTAAGTGAAAACAAATAAGTTTCGTTAAGCTGTTAATTATAAACATTTTACATCTTTGCATGTAAAAAAACATCTTGTACATGTTATAACAACATTTTTTCCCCCTTCTCCCACACACCATTTAATAATAATAATAAGTAAATTGCAAATGCGCCTCATTTCATTACCCCCTAAGAGCCTGTAAACAAACAGCAAAAATGTATTCTCTTCCGAAGTCTGTCCAAAATTCGGTACTGGTGCCAACAATATAATACATACAGTACATTTAATAATATAAATAAATGTATTTAGGCTACCGATAATAAAACCGGCCCCCACGGACCGAACAATGCTATATTCATAGCCACAATAGTGGATGAAAACGTCGCCCGGCCCCATAGGGGCCGGTGAACGTCTTTAGCCCTTTAACAATAATGGATCATAACGTCAACCGGCCCCTTGGGGCCGGTGACGACGTCTTCTCCATAACAACCAATGGAAATAACGTCAACCGGCCCCCAGAGGGCCGGTGACAGTCTTCGTAAAGGCAAAATAGCCTACCAGCCCCACAAAAGGGCCGGTTTACATACAGAAGCATGGGTAACCACGGGTAACCCAGAAGGTATATAAAGCGCGAATATCACAGAGCTCATCACAATTCGTGACAAACACACATCCTCTGATGAAAGCCTATCTATAGGCAGAAACTAGTCAGGAATTATTCGCTATGAGTCACAACGAGCAAGACCATGGCGCGACCAATCCGAGTCGACAGCCACACACCTCCAGCTTTTTCTATGATTTGACCTGCTGACCTACTTTTTGACCCGACATGACCCATATTCGAACTTGACCAAGATATTGTCAGGATGATCATTCTTAGCAAGTTTCAGGATGATTGGACCAAAGCTTCGGCCTCTAGGGTCTTAACAAGGTTTTTCTATGATTTGACCTACTGACCTACTTTTTGACCTGACATGACCCATATTCGAACTTGACCCAGATATCATCAAGACAAACATTCTGGTAAAGTTTCATGAAGATTGAAGCAAAATTGTGGTTTCTAGAGTCTTAACAAGGTAAATGTTGACGACACACGTACAACGGACAAAAGGTGATCACAAAAGCTCACCTTGAGCTTTGCTCAGGTGAGCTAAAAACATTCTGATACCTAGCAAGACTACATCTTTCTGCCAGTCAAATAAAGAACTTAACACTGCCACAGAAAATGATTTAATCCCTATCTTGCTGTTCACAACAACCCCTACCTTTACAAACAATGTAGATCCAGATCAGATGGCTATATCATGATCTGCACTGTTTGTCATGCATTTGAAAAATGGAATGAATATATCAAGTAATCTGATTGGCTGTAAGGTTTTAATAGGTGTGGCTTAATTCATACATTCAGCAGGATAGTTGTTAATTATAATTTAATTATAATGAAACCCTTTCTCCTTTCGACTGCCCCCGCCCATCGGGGCTTGAAGAAATAGATGGGCTGCATGATGTTTCCATGCAGAGCTGACGCCGACCCGCACACGAGTACTGGTAAACTGCTTAGAGGATCTAAGCCTGCCCAGGTAAAGCGGTCCATGCTTATAAACCCTACTGGTTTCATAGGGTGGCAGGGATTGAGATGTCAGTTCATCTCAATGTCGGGTAAAAGTCCCACAAAATTGGAAGCAACGTCTCCAAAATGACCTTTACAGTGTTGATGGAGACGTTAAACCTCAATTCAAACGAACAATTTCTCCTTTCGATGGTTGATGTAACATTAGAAACAAGAGACCCATGGGTCACTACACTCACCAGAGGTCATGTGGCTTATACCATATACAGGCATGGTGCCCATCTTGGTCATGTGACAACAATCCCATGAATAACTTTTCATTGCCTCATCCCAAACAGGCTTTTCATGTAATTTTGTTTCAATCAGCACAGCAGTTTTTAGTGGAGAAAAGATAAAAATACTGAATCTGAGCCATCCAAGACAAAAGGTCAGTAATGACTTTGACCTTTGGAATTGATTAACTTCCATTCAGCTGATTGTAAATAATATTTCTGATGTGACAGGCTACCATGCAATCACTGTTGCCGTTTTTCCATACAAATGTCTAAGTGACCAAATCTGACCTTGACGTAAAACAGGTCAAGGTCAACTAAAGGTCATCATTTGAACAAACTTGGTAGGGCCCCGAGTCCCTGATGCTGCATACCAAGTTTCAAGTTTATCGGAAATTTGTTTCTTGAGAAGAAGATTTTTAAAGGTTTTTACCATATATGGGCATAGTGGCTATACTGGTCATGTGTCCCAGTCCTTACAACCAAATTATCTTTCCCCCTACCCAGGGAGGCACCACATGTAATTTGGTTTCAATCAACCCACCAGTTTAAGTAGAGAAGAAGATAAAAAACCTGGATCTGAGGCAGCCAGGATAAAGATCAGTAAATGACTTTGACCTATGTAATTGATAAACTTCCATTCAGCTAATTACAAGTATCATTTCTGATGCCACAGCCTTCCAGGCAATCAGAAACATCCGGTGTTTTGCCTTTTTTCCATACAAATGTCTAAGTGACCAAATTTGATCTTGACGTAAAACAGGTCAAGGTCAATTAAAGGTCATCATTTGAACAAAATTGATAGGGCCCGACTCCCTGATGCTGCATACCATGTTTCAAGGTAATCAGATATCTGTTTCTCGAGAAGAAGATTTTTAAAGGTTTTTACCATATATGGGCATGGCGGCCATATTGGTCAGGTGACCCAGTCCTTACGAACAAATTTTGGTTCCACCCTTCCCATAGAGGCTTTTCATGTAATTTGGTTTTAATCATCCCAGCAGTTTAAGTGAAGAAGATAACAATACTGAATCTGAGCCATCCAAGACAAAAGTCGGTAAATGACCTTGACCTTTGGAATTGATAAAATTCCATTCAGCTGATTGCAAATATCATTTCTGATGCCACAAGCCACCATGCAATCAGAAAAATCAACTGTTTTGCCTTTCTCCCATATAAATGTCTGAGTGACCATTTGACCTTGACGTAAAACAGGTCAAGGTCAACCAAAGGTCATCATTTGAACAAACTTGGTAGGGCCAGAGTCCCTGATGCTGCATACCAAGTTTCATGGTCATCGGCCATTCGGTTCTTGAGAAGAAAATTCTTAAAGGTTTTTACCATATACGGGCATGGTGGCCATATTGGTCATGTGACCCAGTCTTCGCGAACAAACTTTCATTCCCCCTTCCCATAGAGGCTCCATATGTAATTTGGTTCAGAGGAGATGTCATTTGAAAATGCTGACGACACAGACGATGGACCACTGCCTATACTATAAGCTCCCCAAGAGCCTTCGGCTCTGGTGAGCTAAAAACTGGTACACTAACACAGTAGCCTCCCTACTTGTGAAAGATGCTACTTCTGAGCACAGGAAGCATTGAATCCCCTTCTACATGGAACAAGTCTGAAAGGAAAGACCTTTTTTCCTTTTGGGAGCATTTTTTCCCCTTACCAGTAGACTTTCAAGATGCAAATCAATCCTGGTGAGAATAACATCTCTTACAGAGGAACCCATTTCAGTTAACATGTATTTGTAGAGGCGTGATACTAACCTTAGCTTTATCAATGCCACACTCGGGCAGGAAGACACTGTATGTGTAGTCATATTTACAGCTTCTGAGATGGTCTGCCACCATTGAGTTTGAAGCTCTGTGAAGCAAAGATCCTGACTCAGGTACCTCAAGGTCAGCCAGAGATAATTTTCCCTTCACCGAATGCTTCAATTCTGAGACTAGACTGGTCCGCAACTGGCTCTGCAACGTAACATAAAACATAGTAATAAAATGTCCGAGAAACTAGGGTTGTTTTCAGGGCTGAAAAATTCTTCAAAATTTCACTCGTCCTGCATGACCAAAGGCATTTAGATTTTGGAAAGTTTAATAGGGAAGTGACAAAATAACTAATCCTCCAAAACTTCTACTCACCCACTCGCCATGGCGAGTGGACAAGAGGAATTTTCCAACCCTGGTTTTTAGAGAAAAAGTATTCATGTCCCCTCTCAACAAAACTTTAGGATATATTCTAAAAATGGTCATTCTCTCCCTTCCACTGATTCAATAAAGGCAGTTGTCAGTTTCTGCCAAAAGAATGTGCACTGTACTGGTTAGCCGCTTACGTATAAGCCTGCCCAGGAAAAGTGTGGATAGGTAAACTGACAGGTTCAAAAATGACTTAAATAGTGTTGACTGGGCTATTAAACTCCAATACAAACAAACAAACAATATTCTGAAAATGTAAACACTAAAGGGACCTTGACAACTGGGTTCAGGAGACAAAAATACAATCTGCACTTGGTACAAGTATGCTGAATACCATATTTTAACCCATTCCGTACCAGAAACCCCAAAACGGGTACCCTGGCAAACAGTGTAGGCCCAGACAGCAGAATGCGGCATCTGATCTGGGCCCCCACTGTTTGCTAAAAGTTCAGTCATTTTCCAAATAAATTTTTATGAAAACACAACCTGTCACCCCTAAATTTTGAAATGAACTCCTGCTATAATTAGGTACAAAAAGGGTTAATAGAACGACATCAAAAGTTATCCTAACAGTGTGATGAAAACCTTTTTAGAGCTATCCAAGTCCACAACTACCCTAAAAACAAGGCCACCGTGTCCAAAACCCTATCTGTAACCACAGCCCTCCCAGCTCTACATGTACCAAGTTTATAATCCAGACCCAATGCATTATGATAACACACCCGTGCGACATAGTGCATTTTTCTTATCTCCAAAATGGCTACTATTCTGATACAAATCTGTGGTATTTTTTTATATTGCAAACACAGGTTGTGGGTGCCTGTTAGAACCGCCTCAGTGAGGCGGTTTTATCTAATGAGTACCCACAACCTATGTTTTGGAGAAGATTTAAGAAAATTAATGTATAGCCCCATAAACCTCAGCTTTCTCTAAATATAAAGTGTGGTTGGGGGGGGGGGGGGGGGGGGGGGGGGGGGAATATAAAGTGTGGTTGTGGGGGGGGGGGGGGGGTGTTCATTTCATGGACTTGTTAACACAATGTGCACTGAAAAGCATAAAAATACATGTAGTGCCTACATGTATCACTGACAAGTGAATTAATTCATTTATGATAATTTTATTCAATTTTATAAGCAGCATGTGTTTTTATATTTGAGCCAGTGCATGACAAAACCTACAATAAGACATGTGTGCCTAATGAAGATTCAGATCAGCCTGCACATCTGTGCAGTCTGATCAGAGTCTTTGTTGTGCGCTCTAAGGATAGCTAAGGGCCCAATGCTCCTTCATGCAGCAAGAGAAGTCTCTGGTTAGACTTTATGGATGCACAGGCTGCTCTGAGTCTTCGGTGGGCGCACATGTCTTATCGAAGGTTTGTCGTGTGCTGGCTCATTTCATAGTAACATGTGCAGAAAAATAGTGATAAGGGAACAAACTTCAGCTTACTATTCCAGCCATACTCCCAGATTCAAAACAATACAACAACGCAATCGGCAAGTTAGCAATCGGTCTTCTCCCAGACGTACTTTTGATGTTGTTTGAGACGAATATCAAATACGTGCCGAAAGCTTTGTTGCACCGTTTTGAACTTTCCATCACGTGCTTCTGAACCGGTATTTTAGATGATTGACACACGTCTTTGGACGTTTTAAGCGTGGGCGGGATAATAGCGCTGTCAGTTAATGTTACAATCGATTTTAATACTGCTCAAAAGAAGATTGTGGATACTCGTTAAAACCTCGAAGCGGTTCTAACCAGCAGTAGCCACAATCTATAGTCTGCTCAAAACAGAGATTGTGGATACTCGTTAAAACCTCTAGGTGGCGACATGGCTTGAGATGTCATTTCATCTCAATGTTGGGTAAAAGTCCCACAAAATTGAGAGCAACGTCTCCAAAATGACATATACAGTGTTGACGGGGACGTTAAACCTCAAATCAAACAAAATACACAAAACCTCGAGGCGGTTCTGACCAGCAGTACCCACAAGCGAATATATATTCATCTCAAAACAGATTGTGGATACTCGTTTAAACCTCGAGGCTGTAGCAGAAACAAGAAAGAACAATGGATGAACCCCTGTATATACATGTATTAAAGTGGTCGAGCCGGCACTCGACATTGAATCAAGCGTGGTAGCTCAATGGTATAGTGCATCTGACTGTGATGCTAGAGGCCCCCGGTTTGATTCCCGGCAGCGGTAATAAAACTGCGGTGTCCGAACATGCTCCGGGTGAATGCCACAAAGTGCACCGTCCTCCGCATCGGGACGTTAACTGGGAGGCCCATTCTGTGCAGGTTAAAGATTTCTTCGTTATTACATGATTACTGTGTATGTTTTCATCCTGCAGACCTGGATAGGCAATGACCGATCACACTAGAATTGAAAACGCTCCAATGATGATTCGACCGATATAGATAGAAATAGTAGAAAGAATGAATTGGAGAGGAGCAAATTCTTTCCTATAAATAAATAAAAAAATCAGAAAATAAATAAATAAAAAAAATATTTGTCACTTAATTGCTCGACTCGACGGTTACTGATTTTTGCGTGCCCCCCAGGAGACCTGTTGGGTCGACACTTTTAAATTTTGAAATCTTCCTGCACAACTTCATTTTCATATCTGTCTAGTGGTTACTGAGAACTTATCGGGACAAAAATTGGGCGGAAAAAAGAGAAGAAACCCAGAAAAACTAATGTCTCGTTTTGGAGACTTAACCCTTATCCTGCTGAATAAATTAATTTAGCCACACCCATTGTCGGCTACCAAAGCATCATGCAGCCCATGTATTTCTTCAAGCCCAGATGGGCGGGGGCCGCAACACCGTATAGGTCATTTTGGAGACGTCACTTCCAATTTCGTGGGACTTTTACCAGACACTGAGATGAAATGACTTCTCAAGCCCTGTCGCCCAATGAAACCTATAGGGTTTATATACATGGACGGTCTGACTCGCAACACATTTCCTAGGCAGGCTCAGAACCTCTAAGCTGTTTACCAGTACTCGTGTTCGGTCAGCTCTGCGTGGAAACATCATGCAGCCCAGTCTATTTTTGCAAGCCATGATGGGCGGGGCTATTCACAGAAACAGTAGGAAGTTCCAACTTTGAGCGGTAGGGGTCAAAATTAAAAAGGTGTGTTTGTATGGTTCGTATCAACTACGAGACTATGAAGATGTAATCACAGTGTTGGGAACAGAACTTTATTGAGCATCAATGATGGGAAATGCCGGATCCGGCGTATTTTTTACGCCAGTTTTGTTTGTTTGATTTGAAGTTTAACGTCCCCGTCAACACGGTAAAGGTCATTTTGGAGACGTTGCTCCCAATTTTGTGGGACTTTTACCCGACATTGAGATGAAATGACATCTCAAGCCCTGTCGCCAAATGAAACCAATAGGGTTTATTAGCATGGACGGTCCGCCTCGCACCGCGGTTCCTGGACAGACTTAGATCCTCAAAGCCGTTTACCAGTACTAGTGTGCGGGCCGGATTCAGCTCTGCGTGGAAGCATCGTGCAGCCCATATATTTCTTCAAGCCCCTATGGGCATTTTTTACGCCAGATTTTGCGTAAAGTTTCCAGTCGTGGCCAGTATTTTTTCTCCTGTCGCGTTCGTCTTTGTAAATGACAGCGAGTGCTCAATTGATCAAAGGATTTAACAGTCTCAGGTCTGTAGGCTGGTGGGTATTGCCTATCGCGACTGCGGAAAAAAATGACAGGTCCATCTTGCGACACTCGGGTGTGCTGTGACAAATCAAGCATGTGGCTGATTAACACTTATTGAATGTTTTGCTTCCCGGATTTTTGTACACACACTTGGATAATCGGTAATTTGATTGTTGAGAAAATGTCGGGGTATAATTAAAGAAAGCGCTCATTACCTATATTTTTGATTAAAAAAAAAACAACAGAATCGACGATATTGCGATTCCCTATCTAACACCATTATCCATACCATCAACAAATAACAAAATGCGTTAAACTGGCAAATAAATCAATTTTTGGCTATTAAACTTTAAAAATAGAATAACCAAACTAATCAAAACTGAACTTTATTTTATCAGATGCATTAGTTTGAATTTTAAAAATTGATTCGAAAATAAACATTTTTTATGTGGAAGTTCGCCATTGCGACTGACCGGAGAAATGACCCGAATTACATATGGTTCAAGCCCCAAAGTCTTTCGGATCCTTACACGACACATGTTCATGGTGCTGCCTGACACAACAGCCTATAATACTGGCGCTTCAGATGTCTGTAAACTTTAGCCATAAACTCCCAAAGCCTGCCCTGGCGAGTCGGACATGCAACGCTTCAGATGTCTGTTAATTTTAGCCATAAACTCCCAAAGCCTGCCCTGGCGAGTCGGACCATCCGAGCATATATACCATATCGGTTTAACTGGGCGGCAGGGATTGAAATGTCATTTTATCTAAACGTCAGGTAAAATTTCACACAAAACTGGAAGTAATGTCTCCAAAATGACCTAAATAATGTTAATGGGGATGTTTAACCTCAAATCAAGTAAACAAACAATCTAACAGAAAAGCAGAACTATTGGTCAATTAAAGTCCGTTATTGGTCATATGAAATCTGATGGGAATTACTTGGCAGATTTTCCACATTTTTCAAAAGGGGGCAACTTTCGGAACTTCCTGTTTTCTTTTCTATAAGCTTTGTCCCACGAAAAAGGGGTCTACTCTTAAAGGAAAGAATTTGCTCCTTAGGAGCAAATTCTTTCGTTTAGAGTTGACCCTCATTGACATGGGAGACTAAAATACGCTTGAAAGAGTTGCCTCCCCTGAAGGTGTATGCATTCCACTGAAAGTCTGAAAAAATATATTTGTCACTTAATTGCTCGACTCGACGATTAGTAAAATATTTGGGAGGATTTTTGCGTGTTTTTTCGTGATTTTATGGGCCCACCCTTTTAAATTTTGAAACCTTCCTCACAACAGGACAAAAAATGGGCGGGAAAAAGAAACCCAGAAAACCCAATAAGTCTTAACCCTTATCCTGCTGAATATATATATTTAGCCTCAGCCATTGCCGACTGTCAAACATGAAATTTTCTTAACATTATTCACAAGCTGCATGGCAAACAGTGTAGGACCTCATCTCTGTTTGCAAAAGTAGGAGTTGTTATGGGTTAAATATACACTAAAGCCACTTTATAACTGAGCCTCCTGTTGTGCCCATTTCTGTTTGTTTGTTTGATTTGAGGTTTAACGTCACTTTCAACATAAAATAGGTCATTTTTGAGACGTTGCTTCCAATTTTGTGGGACTTTTACCCGTCATTGAGATGAAATGACATCTCAAGCCCTGTCACCCAATGAAACCAATAGGGTTTATAAGTATGGGCGGGCTGCCTCGCATCACTTTGTATGGGCAGGCTTAGATCCTCTAAGCGCTTTACCAGTACTCGTGTAGTCTGCGTGGTAGCCTCGTGCAGCCCATCTTTATCTTCAAGCCCCGATGGGCTGGGGCCGACCATTTCTGTATGCATTGGAATTGCACAAGGAGGGTAAATTACAAGGATTCGTGTCTAAAATACATTGTGTATAAAGAAGTTGTTTTGTGAAAGCAAAATGTAGGACAAAGGGTTAATTCTTTCATGGAGGTTTAAAATATTAGGCAATAGTATTTATATATCAGTTCTCAACAAGCTGTTGTATGATAAGCACTAAATCAAGGCGAGATGCAAAGGACTAAACTCAACCATTATAGATAAAGGTATGCACATGTATGTAATCAGACCGGACAGTCGTCGGCAGTCGCGAGCGGACGACAAAGGCGACCAGCGGAAAGGGGAAGCGTTCCCGACTGCCACCGAGTGTAGGCTGGGAATTTTTTTTTTTTTTTTTTTTGGTTTTACGGCCCTTTCAAGATTATTTCACTCATATCGAGCCGATCGTTAATCAAAGGTGGGCGAAAACCGGAGTACCCGGAGAAAAACCACCTGACCTTCCGTTGCAGAACTTGGCGTCTCACATGTGACCCGAGCGAGGCTCGAACCACAGCGGTGAGAGACCTAATGATCCAGTCAGCGCTCTTAATCACTAGGCCACGGAGGCCCGTGTAGGCTGGGAAAAATAGTCCCGGACTGAGATCCAAACTTTCGATCAAGCCCTAAATTCCACTTTCTTTGTAAACAGTGTAGACCCCGATCAGACGGTGCGTTCTGTGGCACCTGATCTGAGTCTCCATTGCTTGCCAAGCCTCTCACAGCGAACATTCTCTACTGAAATCATAAACGCTAATTGGTGATTGTTTTTTTACATGACCCGTGGTGTCATGCAGTAGATTTTTGACAATCGCTTAGCTCCGCCCTCTCCTGTGGGTTAACCGGTATTGGATGGTGATGTTAAGTATTGATTACGGTCAGTTTGACATTCTTGTCTCTTGATACACCTATTCTGGTGTAGCGTGTCAGTGTTTTTTGACGTATCTGCTCTTTAATGAACCGACGGGACATGACGTATTGCTAACTTGCTGGGTGCGCGGTTGTAAATTGCTAATTACAAATCAAGCAGCTCTATTCTAATTTTTTTCAAATTCTTCTCAAATTATCACTCCCTGGGTTGCAGACACAAATACCATATTTCATGATTGGGCAAACATGTCCTGTAAATGCTGCCTCTTTTACACCCAGAGGACACTGATTAAGATTTTGCCAGATTACAAAATCCCACAACCACACTTTTTACAAAAATCAATCATAGTGCAGTTTATATTTTACTTTTGGTCCTTTGAGATCAGCATGATTATTCTGAGAAATCAGAAATTTATTATTCGTTTAGACTCATATTCTAGACAGGTTTTTAAATATTTGGACCCCATTTTGATTTATATCAGTCTTTGAATCGACAGCCTATTCGAAATTCGCTAAATTGCAGTATGTTTCCTCTGGCTTTCTTTCCTGGATCATTACAGGGTCACTGATGAGGCTTTATTAACAAAACTACGTAGTATGACCCATCTTCTTTCTTATGAATGTTTTCATTGCTCTTAAAGGAACTCATTTTTTATTTTTATTTCAATTCTATTTGATTCTACTCATTAAAATACTCCTTGCGACAATAGGTTGTACCTCACAACCAATCAGAAAGGATAGTTCTTGGCTCTAAAAGTGATGCGATATGAGGTTTTAGACCGGTCTAGATATGAGGTTTTAGACCGGTCTAATGAGCAAATTACAAAATCTTGTATGGTAGTGCCAATCAGATTGCTCCAATTGTTTTTGGGTGGAACGAAAAACCCATATCCACCTGAATTATCAAATATTCACCCCAATCCACCTGTATATGGCCGATTGTTTGTTTGATTTGAGGTTTAACATCCTGTCAACACTATTTAGCTCATTTTGGAGATGTTGCTTCCAGTTTTTTGGGACTTTTACCGGACACTGAGATGAAATGACTTATCAATCCTTGCAATCGAATGAAATCAAAAGGGTTTGTATGCATGGATGGACCAACTCGCACCACTTTGCCTGGGAAAGCTTAGACCTAAGCAGTTTACCAACACTCATCTGCGGTAGGTTTCAGCTCTGAGTGGAAGCATCATGCAGCCCAATCTACTTCTTCAAGCCCCGATGGGTGGGGGCCAGTATCTGGCCTATTACTAGTCATTCATGTTTTATTTAACGTTTATATGATAGAATATATCCATCAGGACAAAAAAGTCATTTGACAATTTTGATATTCATATAGATGACAATTATACAGTAATTAGTTACCACCCATACTACAAACGTTAACATCTACCAAATACCATAGTGACTCCTTTTTGGTAGACCTTTATCAATATTCATTAGATCAGATACTTTGGCGTTAACCCTTGTCTTGCTGAGCCCGAATATGCCTTATCTTTGAAACAATGTAGATCCAGATCAGATGGCTTCTGAAGAACCCATCTGATCAGGATCTTCATTGTTTGTCATCTAGTTTGTGAATTTGTTGCAATAATTTGCATCAAGTAATCTGATTGGCTGATAATCAGTAGTGGGTGTGACATATTTAAATATTCAGCAGGACAAGGGTTAAAATAAGCCAAATAATTCTAAACCTGACTTAAAAAATAAATAAAACTAGAACCATCACTCATATACTAATATAAAGACCCCAACCTCTTTATTTGCATGATCCTGCTGCCACTTGATCTTGAAGCCAGGTAACATATCAACAAAGTTGTCAGGTCTGTCTCAGAGAAACAACTCGAGCAGGATTGTTGACCTTGGTAACCCTAAATCTATGATACCCACTGGAGAGAATTTGGTGATCATTTTTGTTTGTTTGATTTGAGGTTTAACGTCCCCCTCAACACTGTAAAGCTCATTTTGGAGAATTTGCTTCCAATTTTGTGGGACTTTTACCCGACATTGAGATGAAATGACATCTCAAGCCCTGATGCCCAATGAAACCAATAGGGTTTATTAGCATGGACGGTCCGCCTCGCACCGCGGTTCCTGGACAGGCTTAGATCCTCTGAGCGGTTTACCAGTACTAGTGTGCGGGCCAGATTCAGCTCTGCGCAGAAGCATCATGCAGCCCATATATTTCTTCAAGCCCCTATAGGCGGGGGCAGTGGTGATCATTTTTAGAACTCCCCCTCAACATTTACTTGTTTTTAGCATATAACCTTGTGAAATCATCATCATCATCAACAGATTTTTGATTAACGTGCAGGTACAGGGGCAACGTCCACATAAGTGGGCCCCCTTCCAGGTAGCTGGCTTGTTGCACGCATGGCAGATCTTACACCAGATCTCCAGGCCTGTCTATCATGAGGATCCAAAGCAGAGAGCTTCCATTCTCTGCAATCTCTTTCTGTCAGCTGCTTCCAGGTCAGCTTGGGCCTTCCAGGCCCCCACTTTTCACCTACCTGTATGTCACAGGCAGTCTTGACTGCACCGTTGGAGCATTCCAGATGTCCATACCAGTGGAGCCTTCTCTCATACATTTTTTTTCGTTCCACCATTTTTTTTCCATGCACAATTTCAGACATTTTATTATGAGAAAAGGATGTTCTACTGCACTTATTTTACTGTTTTTGTTTTTGTTTTTGTTTGTTTGTTTTTTTTTCAGTTAAAAAGATAACTTCCCTGCTTCAGTATTTCTATGAACCCCTTACAGTGTAATGACTAGTCTGTATTTTTGGGTCGGTGATAATAAGTTGTGTTGTGTGTTGTTTAAAAATTCAGATGGATTTGTTGTTTAACTAGAAATGTGTCCAGACGACACAGATGCCCCCGCCAAGGGCCCCGCCTCACCCCGAAAATCCATGTTGCAACAAAATTTTCTAAGTGTGTGACCTTTCATCAGGAACATTTTTGAGAAGTTATATTGAAATTGGTGAAAAAATGTAAGCGCTAGAGCAATGACAAAGTTTTTCTAAAAATATCCACAGTGACCTTGACCTTGAAAGTCGAACTCGCTCGAGGTATTGTCATAAGGAACATTTGTGTGAAGTTATATTGAAACCAGTGAAGAAATGCAGGCACTAGAGCGATGACAAAGTTTTTCTAAAAATAGCCACAGTGACCTTGACCTTGAAAGTCCAAATGGCTCCAGATATTGTCATAAGGAACATTTGTGTGAAGTTATATTGAAATCGGTGAAGAAATGTAGGCGCTAGAGCGATGACAAAGTTTTTCTAAAAATAGCCACAGTGACCTTGACCTTGAGGCTATGACCTTGAAAGTCGAACTCGCTCGAGATATTTTTATAAGGAACATTTGTGTGAAGTTATATTGAAATTGGTGAAGAAATGTAGGCGCTACAGAGATGACAAAGTTTTTTTAAAAATAGCCACAGTGACCTTGACCTTGAGGTCATGACCTTGAAAGTCAAACTCGCTCGAGATATTGTCATAAGGAATATTTGTGTGAAGTTATATTGAAATCATTGAAGAAATATAGACGCTAGAGCTATGTTGTGCAAGGGGATAATTAAAAATTTTTAAGTCTGTGACCTTGACCTTGAGGTCATAGGCATGGGTGGGGGTATTGCTGAATAAACATTGTACCTATATGTATCATCATATGAACCAAAGCCATCATAAAAGTTCTACCAGGTACAAATACCTTAACTGGAGTCTTTAACATGGAAAATTTCTAAGTCCATGACCTTGACCTTGAGGCCATGGGCATGGGTGGGGGTATCGCTGAATAAAACTTTGGACCTATATCTATAATCATACGAAATATGAACCAATTCCATAGAATGGTTTGGAAAATATGAGTTCTAAAATGTTCAAGTCTACCTGTTACAAAAACCTTAACCTGAGTCTTTAACATTGAAAATTTCTAAGTCTGTGACCTTGACCTTGAGGTCACAGGCATGGGTGGGGGTATTGCTTAATAAATCTTTGGACCTATATCTATCATCATACCAAAGATGAACCAGTTCCATCAAATGGTTAGGAAAATATGAGTTCTAAAAGTTCAGGCTCTACCTGTTACAAAAACTTTAACCTGAGGTTACAGGATCACGTACGTACGTACGTACGTACGTACGTACACACACACGTACAGACGGACGTACACATGTACGCACGTACGGAAAACCGAAAAACTATATGCCCCCGGCATCATATGATGCGGGGGCATAAAAATTTGGATGGCGCGTAATAGCTCAGTGGTTAGTGCATTTGCCTCTGATGCTGGAGGCCCCTGGTTCAATCCCCGGCGGCGGTGATTATTTCGGTGTCCAAACACGCTCCATTGGCATCTTTTGCAGGGAAGTCAAAAAGTGCCCCGTCCTTCGGATCCGCACGTTAAATGGAGGCCCCCTGGGCAGGGAGTGTCATCCCCTGTGCAGGTTAAAGACCCCTACCGTAATTACAGGCTTACTGTGTAGGCTTTTCATCCTGGCGTGTACGTAATGTACACCTGCAAGTAATGGTCAAATGTGACCAATTGCAGTATAGATAGAAAGATAGTTTGTGTTGTGTGTTGTAAGGTCACGGGTCGTTTTGCCAGTGGGTCATTTCGACCCAGTTTGGTGGGTCGTTTCCCCCATATTTTATTTTGGTCCAATGGATTGAGTTAAGGTATGCTTTGGTTTATAAAGGAGTCTGTTCATTCAGTATCCATTGCTTATGAGCTTTATATTGTAATATCCTCATTTGGTAGAACCCGACGACCCACTGACGACTTCTAGGTTAGGTTTGGGCAAATGAGCTACCAAATGTTTGAGAATTTTGTTTGATTGAGGTTTAACGTTAGGTCATTGCTTCCAATTTTGTGGGATGAAATGACATTTCAAGCCCTGCTGCCCAGTGAAACCAATAATGCTTGTTTGTACTGGATGGCCTATCATGCACCACTTTGCCTGGACAGGTCAAGGCCTTCTAAGCGGTTTGCCAGTACCCATCAAGAAACTTGTTTGTGCATCAAATTAGATGTGCGTCAAAATCTACATTACTATCAGAGCTCTCTGAAACGCAGGATTCTGCGTAATTTACGCCAACTTTTTGCCGTTGTACGCGTAAAAATCACTATCGCCGATTCTTATGTACGCATGTTTTTATTGCGACACGCGTCCAAAATTACAGAAGCGTTAAAATCAGAAGCTAATTTAGGCCGCTTACGTAATACCGGTAAGAGATCAAATGCGGCGCCGCTTTTTGTGTTGAAAGCACACATGCCACATATTGACATGTATTTTTGCAAGCGGTCGGTTTGCGGCACGTGTTAAAAATGATTGTACCTTTTAATCTCGCTGCGCTAATCCCTGTGTTATTAAGGATTACAATTATTTTTTTTTTTTTTTTTGGGGTTTTACGGCCCTTTCAAGATTATTTCACTCATATCGAGCCGATCGTTAATCATAGGTGGGCGAAAACCGGAGTACCCGGAGAAAAACCACCTGACCTTCCGTTGCAGAACTTGGCGTCTCACACGTGACCCGAGCGAGGCTCGAACCCACGGCGGTGAGAGACCTAATGACTAAGAGTCAGCGCTCTTATCCATTAGGCCACGGAGGCCCGTTTACAATTAATTAGTTAACTGATTGATGTAAGCATGAACCATCAACGGATTGGCATTAGTCGGTAAAATATCACATTTAGTTAAACCAGGGTTACGGCGAAGACGATATAATTGACGAATTACCAATGTCATGTATTTTCGCGACTACACGATCGTACTATTTATCGCTCGGTCAAAGAGTGTTTCGATGTTTACTGGTGACATAAATGCCTGTAATTCTTCAAAATGCAATCATTTTAACAATTACAGGAAGTCAGACTTAGTTAGGCTGGTTCCCCTACGTATCTGTTAACAAAATTATGAGCTAGTGTCACGTACATGTATGTCCGAATTTGAAAGCACAGACATGGCTGTATAGAATGCTTCTTTTCTGATCTGGGTTTACATTATATTTGTTGTTATCCTAACACAACATGATTTTCTATGATGTGATATTATTTGGCTAGAAGTGTGAGAATAAATCGGAGCAACTGCATGTTTTTTTTTTTGTTTTTTTTTTTGGAGGGGGGGGGGGGGGGGAAGAGAGTGGGTTTTACTGGGGTATACATTATTTTCCTAATATTTCTACAAAACATCAGATTGTGGCTGCCTCTTAGACACATCAGTGAAATAGTTCTAACTAGTACCCACAATTTACACATCAGTTATTCATATGGATGTGTAGCCTGATAATAAGAAATTTTGTCTATGTCCTATGCTCAATCAAGATCAGAACTCCAACTTTTTACCTGTGAATCCAACTTTTTACCTGTGAATCCAACTTTTTACCTGTGAATCCAACTTTTTACCTGTGAATCCAACTTTTTACAAGGAAGGATTCGTGGAATCCTGTTTTCAAAATCCTAGTGAGAGCTCTGACTATACATCTACAAATATCTATGTATCTATCCATGTATCTATCTATGTTTCTATCTATCTATCTATCTATCTATCTATCTATCTATCTATCTATCTATCTATCTATCTATCTGTCTATCTATCTACTGATACTGCGTCGGTCACATTTGACCATTACCGCAGGTGTACATTACATACACTCCAGGTTTGCAGGATGAAAGCCTACACAGTAATCATGTAATTACGGTAGGGATCTTTAACTTGCACAGGGGGCTTCCAGTTAAAGTCCCGATCTGACATCCGAAGGATGGTGCACTTTATGACATTCATCCCTGCAAATGATGCCAATGTAGCATGTTCGGACACCGAAATTTTATCGCTGCTGCCGGGGATCAAACCCGGGACCTCTAGCATCAGAGGCAAGTGCACTAACCACTGAGCTATCACAGAATCAGAATTGTTACTGGTGACACGTCAAATGACATTCATACACCAGGACCTGTGATGTGGGAAGTTAGTCCCTAGCTCTAACCAAAGAGGTAAATTTAGCTACACAATCATCAGCACCTTCAGCTGTCGAAATAATCAAATCGGGAAGGGCACTCCAATCTCTAATGGTTCTGGGGCAGAACTACTCTTTATAAATGTCAGTTCTTGCAGTAAGGGTCTGAAAAGCCAACAAATGGTGATTTCTACAGTGTCTAGCTAGGGGAACAAGGTCATGTTGGAATGCTGGCAGCATCCTTTAGACCTTTGTATAAAAGGATTAGCCTACTGTCTTTTCTCCTTTTCTTGAGAGACTCCCATTTTAATTTTCCAAGTATTCCAGTCATGCTCCCAGTTTCAAAGCAATAATTGCCTGTTACAAATCTAGCAGCTCTATTCTGAACTTTCCCAATTTCATCATTAAGGACCACTCCACTGGGGTCCCAGATACAACTACCATATTCCAAGATTGGGCGAACGAGACCTTTATATGCTGCCTCTTTAACATCCTGAGGACACTGATGAAGATTTCGCCTCAGGAAACCAAGCGTTCTTTTTGCCTTAGTACACATGTTGCTAATATGAGTTTTCCATCTCAAGTTGTGTGAGATTGTCACTCCAAGGTATTTAATGGAGTCCACATTCTCGTGGACCATTCCCTCTAAGGTGTAAGAAGCCTCAACTTTATTAGATCTCTTCCTAGTTACAGTCAAACCTGTCTTAAATACCATCTGGGAACATAGACCACCTGTCTACAAAGACCACTTCCAATTCCTCCCATCAAATTAGACTATATACTGCACCTGTCAACAGAGACCACCTGTGCACTAGGACCAGAAGACAGTCAAAATCCTTCCCAAATGCATATTTTTACCCTGAACAAAGACCACTTTGTGCTTTGAATAGCATTGACCAATGTTTTAATTGGGCAATTAATTGTTTGTGAACATCCTTTAATGTGCTGAATTAATTTTTTTTAGTGATTCATTAGAAAAGTTCTTTCCCTTGAGTGGTCTTTGTAGACAGGACAGACTGTATCTGCATAATATTGCATTTAACTGGCTGAAATCTCATGCCCCATTTTCGAGCCCAACATCCTAATCTATCTATGTCAGCCTGAAGTTTCAATGAGTCATCTGTATCTCTAATTTCCAGGTAACAAACACAGTCATCTGCAAACAGTCTTATTTCTGAGTCAATGTCAGTGGAAATATCATTGATGTATAGGGAGAACAAAAGTGGGCCAAGAACGGTCCCTTGCGGGACTCCAGACAAAACTGGAACCCACTCTGAAGATTCACCATTAACAACAACCCACTGTTTTTGGTAGCAAAGAAAGGAATCTATCCATTTGAGGGTCTTACCCCCAATTCCATAACCAAAGATTTAAGTAGTTCATGAGGAGGGGTGTCAAAAGCCTTCTCGAAGTCCGGTATAAATTTGTCCACCTGTCGCCCTTTGTCCAAGATTTTTGCCCAGTCATTAATAACTGTGCTTAGCTGAGTTTCACAACTGTGCCTTTTCCTTAATGCATGTTGTCTGTCTGACAAAAGTTTATGTTCGTCCAGGTGGGCCATGATGTTTGAGCAGACTATATGTTCCAGCAATTTACACAGAACACAAGTCAGAGACACAGGGCGATAATTATGGGCAAGAGCCCTATCTCCTTTTTTGAAGAGTGGACAGATGTTTGCTAAGAGCCATTTTTTGGGGATTTCACCCGTATCAAGAGACTGTTGAAACAAGTGTGCAAAAACTGGACCCAACTCTATCTATCTATCTTCTGATACTGCGTCGGTCACATTTGACCATCACTGCAGGTGTATATTACATACACTCCAGGTTTTGCAGGATGAAAGCCTACACAGTAATCATCTAAAGCTCGGACACCGAAATTTTATCGCTGTTGCCGGGGATCGAACCCAGGACCTCTAGCATCAGAGGCAAGTGCACTAACCACTGAGCTATCACGCTAGTTCCTTCAGGACTCTAGGATGAAGCTCATCAGGTCCTAAGGCCTTACTGGGGTTTAAGCCTTGAAGTAACTTGATCACTCCTCCAGCTGTCACAACAATATTATTCACGAATGGGGCCGATCTTCCAGTCAATGGAACCTCCGTGAACGGTCGGGTATAAAAGCCAAGGCCCCGCTGGGCCGCCGACCCAAAAATGCCGATACAAAGATTTTATATTTCTTCTCTTGTCACAATGAAGAAATATATTGCAGTCATTTTGGTATAAAATTATTATGAACTAGAGCTGTCAGTGAAACTGACTAGGGCCCCGGCAGCGCTATCAGAGGAGTAGGAAAATGTTGATGTTAAAAAAGACGTTTTTTTTTTTCCTTTCACCTCTAAGTATGACCTTGACCTTTGAGGTACGGACCTGGGTCTTGCGCATGACACACTGTCACATTATGGTTAATATTTCTGCTAAGTAATATTTAAATCCATCCAGGTATAAGAAAGTTATAGATTGGACACAATGAAAAAGACGCTTTTTTGACCTTTTATCTCTAAGTATGACCTTGACCTTTGAGGTACGGCTGTGGGTCTTGCGTGTGACACTTCGTCACATTATGGTTAACATTTCTGCCAAGTAATATTTAAATCCATCCAGGAATAATAACAAAGTTATTAATTGGACACAGGAAAGACCCTTTTTTGACCTTTAACCTCTAAGTATGACCTTGACCTTTGAGGTACGGACCCGAGTCTTGCGCGCAACACTCCATCACATTATGGTTAACATTTCTGCCAAGTAATATTTAAATCCATCCAGGAATAAGAAAGTTATGGAGGATAAAAAAATTTGTGGACGGACAGACGGACAGACAGACAGACAGACAGACGGACGGACAGAATGATGCCAAGTAATATTTAAATCCATCCAGGAATAATAAAAAGTTATGGAGGATAAAAAAATTTGTGGACGGACAGACGGACGGACAGACGGACGGACAGAGTGATTACTATAGGGCACCCACACTTTCAGTGCGGGGCCCTAATAACATATTTGATAACTGCCCGAACAAGGGCATCAAAAGTAAACAACCCACAGTATCACAGGTACCAGTCCTACAGTGATGCCCTGAAAAATTCCTTCTTCCCTAGCCTAGGACTATTCCCTCTTCTGTGGTGAATGCTAAGACTGCAGAGGAGTTCAAAGCCCATACAGTGTAAGATTGAGACTCAGAAGTATGCGTTTTAGTATACCTCTGTTATTCAGATTGTAAATACACCCGGACCTCGTTATAGCACGATTCGTTACAGCACGAATTCGGATATAACACGGTTTTGGTTTGGACCCCAAATTTTCCCCAACCAACATTTATAAATATTATCCAAGGATTGTATCAGGTTTTATGCACAACAACTTTATTTTCCTCTCACTTTTGACTGCGGAAATACGGTAGCTAACACGCTATATAACGGTACTTTCTGATATTTATTGCAGACCTCCGGCAGAGTTGAATATACAGTATTTAAACTTGTTTAGCTTGACACGCGTGATAAACATGAACTGCCATCGGCACAATCAAAAGTGTTGGCTTAGTGAGATAAAGAGATTAAAGAATTCAGTTACGCAACCGGAAAAAATATTTATCACGCTCTGTTAAGGGTCACTGCTCAGCAGAAATTTTAAACATGGATGCAGACGATGTGATCGGTCAACTGCAATAAAACTCATTTTCTAGAGCCGCATGTAAAAGAAAGTCAAATTTATTCCAGCTTAAAAGCAAATGATAAAACATATTCAAGATCGATTTTCGCGGTAAGAAAATCATTCAAAAATCATGTGCGCCATTAAAAATCGTTTCAAATCGCTAAAATATTAAGGTAAGACATTTCAAGGGAAGTAATTCAAATTTCTTGTAAGTGTTGATCATTGTCCGGTTCCGAACCCTAACCGGTAATTTCACCATTGAAATGTATTAACGGTACTGTAGATCGGTACGGTTCCGGACGCTCAGATACAACAAAGTTAGCCGGGAACCAGCTATCAAAATGGCGTCATACTCGCTGTCAGATCGGACGATTTCTGGATATAAAACATGGTTTATCAGCTGGTTTCGATTAAAGTGACTTGTTTGACTTGATGGGCCATGGTATTTACTGCCATTGATTAGTTCTAAACACATTTTAGTCGGGAAATACGGTCATTAACCGGACCGCACATCATCTTGTTTGGGAAACTATTGATCACCATTGTGTCAATGGTTGATCTGTGATAAATACGGTCGGCGTTTATAACACGATTCGGTTAACTAACACGGTCTGTTGGTTGGACCCGGAGTTCCGTGTTATAACGAGGTTGAGGTGTAGTTTTAAGGACTCATCCAGTGACTTCTTTTTTTTACTTTTTTTTTTTTTAAGCTAAATTCTAAATTTAGCTACGCACCTAACTGAGGTAATGGCCAAATATAAGAAGATAGATAGGTTCATCTCTCTACATTGTTTTATTTTCTTGTAATAACTATTTTTCCGAAATCGAGGGTTATAAAAGCCAAGGCCATGAAAAAGGGAAATATTTCTTAATTTCTTACGATTTTATCGGTTAAAGGAATTCTTTTTGCCCTGATGATATTTAAATTTGATTATTTTTATCATTTGTACATAGAAAATATAATAAACATATCAAAATCATTTTAAATGATCAAATTTCTTATTTTCTAATGATTTCTATTTTTAGATTAACTTTACTGAAGGAAACGACCGGAATGTTCCGAAAAGGAGAAAAAAGTATTGTTACTGCAAGCTGGAATTAAAGAAATATAAAAATTGATTGTTATATTTGTTAACATGTATGTGTATAATTTTAATAAAATGATAAAGAAAGAAATGTTATTTTTTATTTTTCTTTAATTCCAGTTAGCAGTAAACAAATTTTCTTCCTTTTCGGTCCTTTTCTTTAATAAAGTAAATCTAAAAATAGAAACAATTAGAAAATAAGAAAATTGATAATTTAAGGTAGTCATATATGTTTGTTATATTTTTCTATTGACAAATGATGACAATAATCAAATTCAAATACTTTTAGGGCAAAAATAAATACTTTAACCTGTACATTTGCAGGAAATTAAGAAATATTATCATTTTTTCCGGCCTTGGCTTTTATACCCCTCGATTTCGGAAAAACGTTTATTACAAGAAATTGAAACAATATATAGAGATAAACCTTCGTGCATTTATCAAGTATGTTATTTATAATAATTTGATACCCAACTGACTGCAATATATATCATAATTATTACACAAGACGAAATATAAAATTTTCGGATCAGCATTTTTGGCTCGGCCTTGGCTTTTATACCCGACCTCCGTGAACTCAGTTTTATTAAACGCATCATTGAATTGACCAACTGACCAAGGCCGAGCCAAAAATGCCGATCCGAAAATTTTATATTTCGTCTCGTGTAATAATTATGATATATATTGCAGTCAGTTGGGTATCAAATTATTATAAATAACATACTTGATAAATGCACGAAGGTTTATCTCTATATATTATCTCTGCCCTTTCAGAGTCTGAGTCAGCAACCCCGTTCCCTCCTCAGAAGATAGACTCTTTCATTAAGGGGCGGGATACCTTGCCTGTCTTTCCTGGTGTATGAATGTCACTTGACGTGTCACCAGTAACAATTCTGATTCTGATTCTTTCTTCTGGCTATTTGTTGCGCATGCGTCGTGCTAACCGCTAACAGCTGATTTCTGAGCTCGTCTTCCATCCATTAAAAACAGGGTTTTTGTTGTGTTATTTCTCTTTAAACTTGTTTGTTTATTGTTTCAGCATGATTGAGACCCAATTTCAGTTATAACTTTTGTTTTTTTTCGTTCGTGTTTATTGAGTTTTCAGCTTTTCTTTGTGTTCGCACATTTGACCTTGACCTTGGATGAAGCTAAGCCGCCATTGTTGACAGCTGATTACAGCTTCTTAGAAGATGTTAACAGGTATTTTGACAATTTGTAGTTTATTTTCCCTGTACACATCTGTTGTACATGCGACAGACTCGCACATAGATGAGGTCACACACACTGTGCAACCGTGTGGAGGCCAATATGCACTCACACCATCCAGAGGTGTCCTCTTGGCAAGCGTGGTCAGAGGAACGAGGTGGAGAGTGCCTGTTCAAACAAAAAGTACAGGGTTGTGTCTTACTTATTTATCCCTGTTACTTGTGACAATTTCAACAGAGATTGAACTGAATCCAGGCCCAGCCTCTTATCCATGTGGCTCCTGTGGCTTTGAGGTCCTGGATAACGACCCTGCTATCTTATGTGATGATTGTCAGCAGTGGTATCACATCCACTGCCAAGACATAAGCTTGGATACATACCAAGATTACCAGGCCGAAGATGTGTCCTTTGCGTGGTCATGCTTGAAGTGTGATCAGTTAAATTTCTCCACAGTTAGTAGAGCATCTCTGCTTTCCTTTCAATCCGAAAATAGTTTCAATGTCCTTAGTCCAGACAGAGAAACTTCCTTACACAGCCGCAGTCCACTCCCGTCCGGATCTCAACAGCCAAGACAGACTAAAATTCAAGATTTGACTATCCTAAACATAAATTTTCAATCTGTAAGAAATAAAATCCCTGAGTTCTGTGCTTTACTTGAGGCCGAAAAGCCAGATATCGTTGTCGGCACAGAGACCTGGTTAACACCAGAAATTGCAAATAGTGAGATCCTTCCTAAAGATCTTGGGTATAACATTTTCAGACGCGATCGCACATCTGGCACAGGTGGGGGCGTATTCATTTTAGTAAAGAATGGGATCTTAGCATCCGAACAGCTTCATTGCCAAACAGACTGCGAGATAGTTTGGGTAAGGATCGACATTGTAGGCTCTAGACCACTCTTCATTGCCTCATACTACAGGCCGAAAGAAAATGATGCATTCAGCCTATCAGAGCTTAAGAGGTCCTTAACCATTACCAGCCAAGAAAAAGGTAATATGTGGGTACTAGGGGACATGAACTTCCCCAAGCTGTCTTGGGATGAAGAAGATGTTCCTCTTATATTGCCTGGATGTAACTATCCAGGTTTATATGAGGAATTTATAGACATTCTAAATGAGTTCAGCCTTTCCCAGGCTGTCAGGGAGGCCACCAGATGCGGCAATATCCTGGATCTTTTTCTGACATCGAATATCACACTTATCAATACTGTTCAAATACTTCCTGGCCTGTCAGATCATGACATAGTCAAATCTGAAGTCAGCATAAAGCCAAGAGTGGTAAAACAAAACCCACGGAAAACCTTCCTTTATAGGAAGGCAGACTGGGAGTCTTTTAGACAATTCATCTCTTCCTTCAGCACCTCATTCATGCCTGAGGTAAGAAATAAGACTGTTGATGAGGCTTGGATTGATTTTAAAAATGCAATTCATGATGGCATTAATAAATTCATCCCGGCTAAACTTTTAAGCTCAAAAAAGCATCTTCCATGGATATCTAACCACATTCGTCGAGACATGAGAAAGCGTGATAAACTGTACAGAAAATTTAAGACGTCCAAAACTGCAGACAGTAGAAAAAAGTTTCTAAAGATCAAACACTCAGTAAAAAGGCAAATTAAAGTGTCATACGAAAACTACCTTCAAGGCATCCTCGGCATAAACAGTTCCTCAGATAATGATCAAGATCAAGTTCAGTCAGATTTTTCACGTAAAAGACTTTTTAGTCTTTTGAAAAACTCCAAACAAGACTCACAGGGCATAAGTCTCCTTAAAGAAGGTGAGTACACATACACAACCAATGTTGACAAGGCCAATTCACTTAACCGGCAATTTCGCTCCGTCTTCTCTGCTAGATCAGCTCTAAACCTTGTCAAACTGTGCCAAGGGGCTCTGCTGAGTGGTGTCCAGTCTGGCCTGAATTTGCTGATACCTGATTCCTTTCAAAGTAAGGTGCCAGCAATGCCCGACATCGTCATATCAGCAAATGGAGTCTTGAAGCTTTTGACAAGCCTAAATCCCTCCAAGGCAGCTGGCCCTGATGCTATTAAACCTGTTGTCCTCAAAGAATTAGCCAATGAAATAGCTCCTATTGTGGCAGCTATCTTTCAATTATCACTGGACACAGGCACAGTCCCATCTGACTGGAAAAAGGCATTTGTTACTCCCCTATTTAAGAAGGGTGACAAAACCAATCCCGCCAACTACCGCCCAATTTCACTGACATGCATCCTTTGCAAAACAATGGAGCACATAATCGCTTCCAACTTAACCAGGCACTTCGAGGAACACAACATTTTATATGACCTACAACACGGCTTCAGAGAGCGCAGATCTTGTGAAACTCAGTTGATTCAACTTGTCGAGGACCTTGCCAGATCTCTTACACAAGGCAAACAGACCGATTTGATACTACTAGATTTTAGTAAGGCCTTCGACAAGGTGAGCCACCTGAAACTACTTTATAAACTCCAAATGCATGGTGTGCAAGGTAAGGCCCACAACTGGATCCAGTCTTTTCTGATGGGCAGAAGTCAGAGGGTGGTCCTAGAAGGTGAGTGCTCAGATGAAGTTCCGGTTTCTTCAGGTGTACCGCAGGGATCAGTTCTCGGCCCTATACTTTTTCTGTTATACATAAACGACTTGCCTGACAATGTACAGTCACAAGTTCGCCTATTCGCCGATGATACTGCGGTATACTTGACGATTAACGGCCCAGATAGCTCAGCCATCCTGCAGAAAGACTTGGATCAGCTACAACAATGGGAGGCCTTGTGGGACATGGAATTTAATCCTGGTAAGTGTCAAGTACTGCACATAACCAGGTCACAAAATCCAATAAAAACCCAATACACCATGCACGGCCAAGTTCTGGAATCTGTCCCTACTGCTAGATATCTAGGTGTCGACATCTCCACCAATCTCAGTTTTAATACCCATATTAATAGAATCACTGCCAATGCAAACAAATCCCTAGGCTTCATTAAACGAAATGTTAAATGTAAGCACCCTGGCGTCCGCGAAGCTGCATACAGGACAATAGTACGACCTCAACTTGAATACGGTTCCACAGTTTGTGGTCCGTATACTCAGACTTACTCCGACATTGTTGAAATGATACAGCATAGAGCAGCCCGTTGGACCCTAAGCAGATTCTCATCATACGACAGTGTAACAGATATGTTATCCCAACTTGGCTGGAGATCACTGGACCAGAGACGGTCTGACGCGCGGCTCTGCATGTTTTACAAAATCATGAATGGTCTAGTTGCTGTACCATTACCACCATACTTCCAGCAGGTTACAACAAGGACACGTCATGGCCAGTCCCACCCCCTCGCAATACGTCAGATCCATACCATATACAATTATTATAAATATTCATTCTTCCCCCTAGCAGTTTGGCAATGGAATAAACTTCCCCCTTGTGTTGTGCTTCTGCCTACACTGACTCAGTTCAGTGTGGCAGTCCGGTCACTTGACCATAAACTTCCATGAACACAACAATCCTGTTTTTAACTGATTTTAATCTCATCTGTTTTTAACATTTAACACTATCATCTATTTTTTCACATCTCCTATCACACTTTTTAGTCTCACTTTTCATCTGTCATTTATTCTCACGACGCGCAATCATCCTGCACGTAATCCTCGCGAGGGGGTGTTGCAGTACAACTAGATAGAGATAGATAGATATTGATATATATCAAATATACGATTGTAGAATTCTCCATAACAAGTCTGGACAGGTCAGAAATTTTGACGTATTCAACTGAAACATGCAATATATTTTAATCAAAGCAACTTAAATTATCTTGAGAGCAGTTATTATTATCGCAATTTCCAAGTACTAATTTGCAGCACTGAAGACTCAAAACGTCAACTTTGTAGCCTCGAAAGGCAAATGTGAGAAATGTGTAGCTGAGAACCTTCATTGAATTAACAAGTCCTCGATCTCTTAGACTGTGATAAAGCCTGTTGCGGAGTTCTTCAGCACTCATATACTCTTCTCCTTCCTTTGCCATCGTTACTTTTCAGGGATAAGCTACAGTTTTCATCAAGTTTTTCAAATCATTGTCAAAATTTCTCGCCAACTTTTACGAAATTATCGCCCTTGTGTCAACAAATTCAATCGATTTGATTGGTTAAAGTTGTTCATAGGCTAGGTTGGCTACTTGTCACGAAATAATCTAAAACGTCAGATTTCAAATCTATCTATCTATAGACGGATCCAATGTTTTGACACGTGACTTTGTTTACCTTTCATTGCGCATGCGCAAAATTACTTTTCCTTTCGATAACGATCTTTCGTGGTTGGCAAAAAGCCCCTGGTTCCATATAAACACATTGTAAATTGGTTTAATTTTACGGGCATATATTAGTTGACTGTCACAGAAAATCGATCGAATTACACTTTAAATGGGTAGATATATATATTTTAGAGTTCATTCATGCATCTTCCGCGTTTAGACATTCGTTTTGCGCTTTTTTATTGCAAATAATTAAGACCGTCCCGCCTCGTTACCTGCATAAGTTTAACAGGTAATACTCATCAAAAACATCCTCAAATCTTCTAGAAACCAATAATTACTAGCTAAGAAATGTCTATTATAAAAGTTTAAAGCTCAAATTTGTCGTTTGGAGTCCAAACAAAATACAAGTTTACAGAAAATAACATCGAATTTACAATGGCGATAAACGGCCAAATACATTTTTTGCCCACCAACGGTACGTCCCGGCAAATAGTATTATTGAGCGATGACGTAGTGTTTGGATGTGTCTATATATCTTCTTATAGACGGATCCAATGTTTTGACACGTGACCGTGTTAACCTGTCATTGCGCATGCGCAAAATTACTTTTCCTTTTGATTACAATCTTTCGTGGTTGGCAAAAAGCCACTGGTTCCATATAAACACATTGAAAAAAGGTTTAATATTACGGGCATATTTTAGTTGTCTGTCACAGAAAATCGATCGAATTACACTTAAAATGAGTAGATAAATATATTTTAGAGCTCATTCATGCATCTTCCGCGTTTAGTCATTCGTTTTGCGCATTTTTATAACAAAAAATTAAGACCGTCCCGCCTCGTTACCTGTATAAGTTTAACAGGTAATTTAATCATCAAAACATCCTCAAATGTTCTAGAAACCAATAATTACTGGCCAAGACATGTCTATTATAAAAGTTTAAAGATCAATTTTGTCGTTTCGATTCCAAACAAAATACAAGTTTAGAGAAATGACATCGCATTTACAATGGCGTTAAACGGCCAAAGACGTTTTCTGCCAACCACCGGTAAGTCCCGGCAAATAATATTATTGAGTGATGACGTAGTGTTTGGATGTGAAGAAGAAGAAGAAGAATTTATTCCAATGCAATAGGCGTATAGCCCTTGAGCATAAACATGTACAAACATGCATTTATACAAAGCAATAACTGTGATAGGTTTAAACATACAAGAAGCATAATAATGATTTTCTGAAATACATGTATATATATATACAGTGAACTTTGATAACTCGAATTAGGATAACTCGTTTACTATGGCTAAGTAGCACTCACTCTTTGTATTTCATAGTCTAGCGGCATGCGTAACCTTCAATAGTTCGTTCTGTCCCTATTTCGAACTCGCGAACAAAATTTAATTGTCTCACAGGGTAATGCTATTTCAAATTTACACTGTATAAAGTTCTTGTCTGTATTATACCCGTAGATTTTGTTTGTTTTTTTGTTTGTTTTGGAGTTTTACGGCCCAGTCAACACTATTTAGGTCATTTTTGAGCCGGTCAGTTTACCTATCAACACTTTCCTGGGCAGGCTTATACGTAAGCGGTTAACCAGTACAGTGCACATTCTTTCGCCAGAAACTGACAACTGCCCTTCTTGAATCAGCGGAAGGGAGAGAATGACCGTAGAAAAGATTTCATGATCAATCTCCACGAAAGAATGTTGCCGACCCCGGCGGGAGTCGAACCCGCGTCCTCCTGATCACCAGTCAGACGCGCATCCGACTGAGCCAACGAGGCCGGCTTATACCCGTAGATACCTTGGAATTAAATTACTAAAGACTGTGCAAATTGAAAAGAACACACACACACACACACACACACACACACACACAACTTTACGTGAGCACACGTACATACGCTCGTTCGCATACGCGCCCGTACGTACGTACGCATGCTCGGACGCATAGATCAGACTTAGATAGACATATCTCATTTTAGATTTTTATTATTTGGAGAGAATGTTAATAACGTATCCCCATGTTTAATTTTTGACAAAAACGGATGAACAAACAAAGCGGTATTGACCTTCTTTTAAGAAGGACACGCCACATCTAATCAAATCGAAATTTATGTATGTGAGCATGTCCATTAGACTCTGCCTTAGCGAAACGAAATTTTAAGACAGAGTCGAGGTTTCATGCTCCCATCATTGTTATTTCATGATACTTCAGATAACATATGAAAAATATACTGCATTACAGAATGAATCACATCAATTTTCAGAAACTAGAAACGTTCATTTTGCAGAAAACAATGTTATATTTCGTTTTTCAAAAGCTTTGTATACATACGTTGCAAGTTTATTGATATGCATTACATTTGTGGTACTTAATAATTCTATGCATTTAAACATATTTGGCCTTATTCTATAATATCTTGGAATATAATTCCTTCTTAAATCTTCATATAAGATACATTCAAAAATAAAATGATATTCATCCTCAAGTTTGTTGCAAATCCTACATTTTCTTTCTTCATATTCAACTCTCTGTCTATTCCATCTACCAACCTCCACCTCTAACCTATGGGAACTTACTCTTAACCTCACTAAAGCATTTCGAAATTTTTTAACTTTTACAACATCTAAATATTCCTGATATTTAAAATTTGAAATTGATCTATAAAAGATTGATCGTGTTGACTGACTCAGTTCTGCATCCCAAAGTTGCATAAAGTTATCATTCATTCGTTGTTTTAGAGTAAACATAAAGAATTTTTCGTCCCCTGCCCCCTGTTGCATCCAAACATCATTAAAACCTAAAGAACCTAGTAAGTTTCTGACAAGAGCCACCCAATTTATTTTTCCCGGGTTACTTTGAATATCTTCTAACATTACATTATATATAATCTTGATGTACTTAATATCGGAAGATTTGATAATTTTTAGCCAGTATCGTATTATATTGCAATGTCTTTTAACTTGAAAACTTACCCTCCCCAGTTCACCATAAATGAAATTATTTTGCGTTGACTGTTTCACTCCTAGCAAGGCTTTACAGAACTTTAAATGAACGCGTTCGATTTGTTTGGCTTGACAAAATCCCCATACTTCGGAACCATAGTTAAGAATCGGTGAAACCAATTTATCAAAAAGCTCTAATACATGTTTAGGTGTTAATGTTGAAAAACTTTCTAAATAACCTTTTAACTTGAAAATGGCTTTTTGTGCCTGCCCAGCTAATGTTGCCTGTGCGTAAGAGAAAGACCCGCCGGGTGTGAAAACGACACCAAGATATGAAAACTTGGTCACAATTTCAATTTCAGAACCATTGTAATAAAAACGCAAATCGTTTGGTAGTCTGCCACCTTTTCTAAATACCATTACCTTTGTTTTTGCAAGATTTACTTTAAGTTTCCATCGATCACAATATTCGGCCAATACGTCAAACCCTTCTTGCAGACCAACTGCTGTATCAGAGAACAAAGTTATGCAGTCTGCGTATAATAAGAGAAAGAGTTTTATTAGACCTATATCAACTCACTTCGCTTCTTTATTAATCAGTTCGCACTCTACATCATTGATATATATTGCAAACAGAAAAGGCGACAAACATTCGCCCTGTCTAACGCCCAGGTAACAATCAAATGTTTCGCTTAACTTGTTGTTATATTTAACTTTTGATTTGACTTGCTCATAGATCGATTTTACTATGTTCAACATTTTACCCCTGACACCAAGTTTTATAAGTTTATACTAAATAATATCTCTACTAATAAAATCAAATGCTTTGGTAAAGTCAATAAAACCACAGTATAATTTTTTTCCTTCATTAATTAAATGAGTAATAAGTCCGTGCAGTACAAAAATATTATCAACTGTGCTCATATGACTACGAAATCCTGCCTGTGCCTCAATATAAATATAATAATTTTCAGCCCACTCGGTAAGTCTATTGTTTAGAACTCTGGTAATTAACTTTCCTAGCACGCTTAATAAAGTGATACCTCGGTAATTCTCGACGTTATTTAAAGTTCCCTTTTTTATGAATCGGTACTATGTAGCCCTCGGACCAACAAACAGGGAAGTACCCTGCATTAAAAACCAAATTGAACAATTTATTCAAATATGGTATTAGGATCATATTTCCATGAATGAAAAACTCATTTATGATTTTATCTGGGCCCGCACTTTTCCCAGCCTTCAACTCTTTGATAGCTTTGCGAATTTCAGCATCTGTTATAGACTGATCAAGTTCAGCAAACATCGTTTCATTCTCGCTACTTAAAACACTTTCATTAAAATCGAGAATATCTTCATCTGCTTGATAAAAAGGGTCGTCGGGGTTATTAACTGATTTAAAATACTCAAGAAAGTGTTTACTTGTCAACGACTTTGGATAAGTAATTCCTTCAAAAGTTTCCAGTATTGTTTTGCATCTTTATGTTTTTGTTCCAATAAGGTTTGTGTTTTGTTTTTCTGGCAAGTGTATTTAAAATTCCTAACAGACTTTTTATAGGCACTTCGTGCATTGACTAATTCTATCCTATTAACATCGGTTTTGTTTTTACGATATTTGTTCAACTTATCTAGGAATACGTGTTTGTTTAATTCACACCCTTCATCGTACTGCGTTTTTCGGCTATTCCCGTTGCCTACCGATATTTTTCGTTCAAACAACGGCTTACAAACCCCATCTAACACTGATACAAACTTATCAACACAGTTGTCTATTTGGTTACTACTGGTAACATTATCAATTCCCATGAAAACGTTTTCGAAAGATTCTATAGTTTTTGGTTCTGCAAGTTTAGTGATATAGTCATCTTGTAAAGTTTTATTCCATACATATACCCTGTCAATATCAGAAGTCTCAAGATCGAAATTGCATCCTTGTAAATTATCAGCGATTACGGTATTTGATAGCGAGAACTGTAACGCACAATGATCTGAATATATATTGGGTTTACAAATATGAAACGAAGAAAAGCTATCTAACATATTTTGGCTCACTAGAACATAGTCTATAAGACTGGTGCCTTTGCTACCCACATATGTGCACTCCCCAATGTTTGCATCTTGCCCTACGCGCCCATTAGCTATTCTTAGGCCTGTTCCTTTGCAAAAGTCTAATAGTAATCTTCCGTTTGAGTTAACAACATGATCTGTATTTTTCCTCGGTAACTCTACGTCTGTGATATAATCCTCGGGGAGTGTACATATGTGGCGAGCATCGTCATCACTAACATAATCTTTCAAATCACCAGTTCTGGCATTGAAGTCTCCGCAAACTATTATCTTGCACTCTTCCTCACTCTGAGCCTTTAATTTAACAATATGGTCCGTTAATCTATCAAAAATATTAACATCAATCATTACTTCCCTGCTAGATCCTGCCGGTACGTTATAACATAAGCAAAGGTTATAATCATTCTTAATATTAAAATATTCGGTGCTGAGGTGTAATGAGATAATGTCGTCATCAAACCGTTTCGCTACTAATTGTATGTCCTTGCCATTTTTGATAATAGAATCTCTAATGTAAATAACTATTCCTCCGGATGCACGTTTGCTGTTTGCCTTAATTTCAGTTCTGTTCAATTCGATATGCGAAAAATTACAAACATCAAACTTTGTGTGAGCATGTCCCCATGTTTCCGTGAAAAGTATTATATCATTGTCTTTAAAAACTTTTCTAAATTCGTCCGTTTCAAGTTTATTACTACCTCTACCAGATAACCCCTGCACATTTACCATAACAAATTTTAAGTCTGTACACATCCTCTCCGCGTGTTCCTATACTGCGTTCTGGCCTAATTGTTCATCATCGGTTGATTTTGATTCGCCACCATTTTGTCCCTGTTCATTTGTATTTTTATTTGCTTCAGATTGAGTGTTCGTCGATGAAACTTTAGATTTTGCGTTTGCAGTTGTGTAGGATTTTTCTGTTGTGACCTCTGTTAATTTTGTCGATGGGTCCCTGTTAGGTAAAGGGGGGAACTGCGCCATGGGCGCATAGTTGATCAAGTTCATATTGTTCATATGTTGTGGGCCTACCTCGGTGTCATGTGCCCGCGTTTTATCGCTCTCACCCATTCTGGACACATACTGCGAATAAAACACATGATCATTTTCATCTGCTGAATCATCTGCTTCCATACTGATAACAGTATCATTGCTAGATCTGCTACTATTACTATGCGGTACATAATTGTTAACACATTCAGTGCTTTGGGATCCTGTTTCAATGTATTCAGTTTTATTTTCCATTGTTTGATTCGTGGTATTTTGAGGATCTTTGACACCTATTTTAGGAGTAGTTCGTGTTTCGGTCTGATGTTTGGTTCTATTTTCATATTGCTTTACACCAACAGAGTCTGTTTTCTCTCTTATTGTTTTTCCCTGGTATTCGCGATATCGATCCGATTGTTCCTGATCATTTTGTTTTGGCTTCCACCATTTTGAACCTGTGTTAATCTTTCCTTGACTTTGGTTTTCCTTGTAATTGTTTTGTATGGCAGAATCACTAAGCACCCTTTCGATTTCACTTCTAGGATTTTGTTTTGGGATACTATCTTTTGGCATCGTAGATTTCTGTTTATCATGGCTCGGGTCTTGGCGCTTGTTTGACCGTTGTTGGGCAGCTAAATTACAGAAACTGACAGTATTTGACTCGAAAGGCACAATACGTGCTCCGTTCATAGCTTCTTGCCACCCGGGAAATGCATCTTCAATTACTTTGCGCCCTACCACCAACTTAGCCGGATATACCATTTTTAGTCTTGCCCGATCCTCTTTTAGCTGTCTATACCTGTTTCGTAAGCTTTTTCGGGCATCTACAATTTCCCGTGGATAATCCCGATCTATACGGTACGGTGTGTCTCTAAGCAGCCACGCTTGTTCTATTATTTTCTCCACTGACTGGTAATCCCTGAACAGAACAATTATGGGTCTCTTCCTCTTATTTGGATCCCATCGACCCAGCCTATGAGCTCTCTCTATAACTAGTGATTCTGCGTCAAGATGCAGCTGATCATTTAGAAACTGACGCATTACATCCGAACAGTTTTCATTTCTACATTCGAATAGCCCTCTGAAAATCAAATTCTTCCGGCGGGACCTACAGACCTGTAATTCAAAATGTTAAGCTTACTATCGTGAGTATTAGATTTATTTTGTAATTCAGAGATGGTCTCATTTGAGCATTTTATTACAGATTCAAGTTGTTCTATGCTAGACTGTTTGGTTTCAATTTCAACAAGTTTGTTGAATATCATATCCAGTTTATCGTCCGTGCTCATTGTTGAAAATGTATGTAAATCTACACTGCCTGTCGACCTTTTCTTTCGTTTTCGCCTCTGCGTCTGCCATTTTGATTCATCAACGGACTCTTTTCCTGATTCTTGAACCGGACCGTCGCTCTCGCACCAATCACCACCACCATCGTCATCATCCGATAGCTTATCATACCTATTCGATATTTTTATTGTAGAAACCTCATCCTCATCCTCCCACACTCCCCAACTTGAAGCCTTTCTACTCGCCATTTCGACCCAATATTCTCAGCCTTCATAAAACTGCACTTAAAATTTAGATTCTGCGACCCTATAAAGCTTCCATAGTTTTCTACATTCGTACAACACTGTACATAGAAAGTGCGTTCTACGACAATACTGTGCTTCCATAGATTTTTTAGTCCAGCGCAACCCACCAACACAATGATAATCCACTAACATATCAGAAAAAGACCTCAGGGCAAAGTTAGTATGGTCGCTATCTAACCGTTAGAGTTCATAAATTGTTCATATTAACCATAAATATTGGAAAATTAAAATTCTCACATTCATAGTCAGTTTATTCCCATCTATATATAAATGACTTGCACAATAGTCCATTAACTCCAAAATGTCTAAAAATCCCGACAAAAATCACTTTCCTATCTTCGTTTTAATTCGATATTTGTCCCCGGACAAAATCGTGACCATTCCGGTGCACACCTATCACCTAAATGTGTCTATAGACACATCCAAACACTGCGTCATCACTCAATAATACTATTTGCCGGGACTTACCGGTGGTGGGCAAAAAACGTCTTTGGCCGATTGTCGTAATTGTAAATGCGATGTTATTTTCTGTAAAGTAGAAGTAAAACAAAGATCAGGAATTGATACAATTAACTTACTCCACCCATAAAAGACACCAAAGGGAAAGAAATACAAACATTAAGCGACCAGACCATAATGGAAACCTAAACAAAGGAAGGCCATAAGGACAGTTACTTTCCCACAAAATGGCCATATGGTCATCCGAAACTAAAAGACACAAGTGATACACACAGTAAGTAACAAACAACAACATAAAATAAATCGCCACAGAAGAGCCGCCTTGGAACGGTCAGTGGAAGATTTCCACTGGGGGGCTTAAATCGATTTTACGTGGCCACAATCCTCGCCCTTACTTCCGTCGCGATTTAGACAAATAATTTGTTCAGTCCGCATGAAGGCCTCCTAACTCATCAGTGCAACATCTCCGTGAACACAAAAATCAAAGAACCACAGAGGTGAGACAACGGTGAGGACTCGACAGCAAGAAACCACTGAAATGCTGGAGCAAAAGAAAACCAACAGTTAGACTCCGATGAGCCCGACCAGAGACAGAGCATCAGGCACCAACCAACATTACCTTGAATTAGATCTCTCTAATTCTCAATAAGCCTTTACGTTGGAGCCGTCATAGAATCTGAGGCCTGACCCACCGGCGTGCAATTAAAGAGGGAAGCAAAGTTGCCAACCGTGATTGGGTTAACTACCATGCATGCAGTCTGTCGTATAATATCCATGTTGTACCCAATCTTTTTATATCGAAGAATGATTTTACGAAATTGGGTACTGAAGTCATTGCGGTTATATACTTTTCTGAATTTAAATACTAAGTCACCATAAAATTCGGGTTCCGATAGACCTTGTTGCAGAAGAGATTTAAGTCCAATATTGAATTTTGAAATTAAATCAGAATGGCGTCTATAAAATTTTGAAAAGGCTTTGCGTAGTTTATGGTACCGATAACCCTGATTAAGGAGTTTAGCCGTTAATAATTTATTACGAGTGTTGAAGTCAGTTACATGACTACACACTCTAGCAAATCGAATTAATTGCGAAATATAAACGCCATAGGATGGCGCACGAGGAACATCACCATCCAAAAAAGGAAAACCTACAATCTCAAAACCAAAGCCATCGCGTTTATCACAAATTTTGCACGAAACAAATCCATCTACAATAGATAGATGTAAATCCAAAAACGGGGCCTCGGTATCAGAAGAATTTGCCCTATTTAACTGAAGTTCTAGGGGGTAAATCTGACTGATCAAACCATCAAAATAGGTATTATCAATATTTAATAAATCATCTAAATATCTAGAAGTAGAGCTAAAAGCTTCAATAATTTCAGATTGGTTATCAATGGAAAGCGACAAAATGAAGTCTCTTTCATAACAATACAAGAACAGATCAGCCACAAGAGGTGCGCAATTAGTACCCATCGGAATACCCACAATTTGTCTAAATAACTTAGTACCGAATCTAATATAAATATTGTCAAGTAGAAAGGTGAGGGCATCACACACTTTCTGACATGACCAAAGTGTATAATTCTTATGCTCTTTAGAAGTGAAAAATGCATTTCTGACATTACATGCAAGATAGAGAGAATCTTCTCTGTGAAAAGCCCATTCAATTAAATCATTAAGCTTTTCTTTTATAAGATTATGAGGAAGTGTAGTGTAAAGAGTGGAAAAATCGTAGGTAGACAGACTAGAAGCACGAAACTGTCTAGATTTCAATTTATTTAAAACATCATTTGAATTTTTTATAGACCAAAACAGATTTCTTCCTGATCTTTCAAAGACTTTATCACAATATTTAATTACATGCGTTTTAATAGCAGTAAGACAGGAAGTTAATAATTTAGAAAGTTCAGTGGTAGTGCAAGAGCTAGAATTTGCAATAAACCGTGCTTTGTAAGGTTTTTTATGAAGTTTTGGTAACCAGTATAGCGTAGGAAGCTTGTCTTGGCCTTCGTTAACACACACAGCAAACTTGGTGGCTGAAAGACAAACATGTTTATCTACTATAGCTCTCTCTTCAGCTAAAGGCTGAAGTTCATAGGCCTTAGTACCACCAAGCTCCTGCTTAAGCGTGTTAACATAGTGGAGCCGTCACACAACGACGACGTTGTTAGCGGCCTTGTCTGCAGGGGCCAAAACAAACTTCTTATGAAATTCTTGAATACCTAGTTTAAGATGACGTAAAGACGTCTTGGGCTTAGGAGGTAATAAGTTAGTATTTTGAGAATAGAAAGAAATGCGTTTATTCACTAGTTTTAAAATGCTAAGTTTCCAGTCCTTAAGGGCTTTATGCTCAACATACTCTCGCTTACACCATCGATTACCGAATTCATTCAATGAAGCAGCGATTTCATCTCTACATTTACTGAAATTGTATTTTGTTTGTAATCGAAACGACAAAATTGACCTTTAAACTTTTAAAATAGACATGTCTTAGCTAGTAATTATTGGTTTCTAGAATATTTGAGGATGTTTTGAAGATAATTACCTGTTAAACTTAGACAGGTAACGAGGCGGGATGATCTTAATTATTTGTAATAAAAATGCACAAAACGAATGATTAAAAATGCGGAAGATGCTGGAATGAAGTCTGGAATATATTTATCTACTCATTTAAAGTGTAATTCGATCGATTTTCTGTAACAGTCAACTAAAATATGTCCGTAATATTAAACCTATTTACAATGTGTTTATATGGAACCAGCGGCTTTTTGCCAACCACGAAAGATCGTTATCAAAAGGAAAAGTTATTTTTGCGCGAATTGCTTCCCCTTGAAATCTGACATGGATTAAATTACCGTTCGTCGTGGTTGGCGAAAAGGGTAACAAGACGTTTCGCCCCCAAGACGTTTCCCCCCTGGTCGTTTCCCCCCTAGTCGTTTCGCCTCCCTTTTTGGCCCCTAGTCGTTTCGCCCCCCAAGCCTAGTCGTTTCGCCCCCAAAATTTTTTCATATTTTTTATATATATATATAAAAGATTTATTATCTTCATGTGTGACAGAGACAAAGGGGGAGAAAGAGTGAGAGAAGAACATGTAATTTAAATGAAATTATGATAAGTATTACCTGTATTTGATCAATACCGTCAATCACATTGTTTATTTGATTTGACACATTAATCACGCAATTGATGCGATTAATGACGATGAGGTACGAAAACACGTGCTCTATGAAAAAAATTATTGTCTTTAAATTGGTCGGTTGGTTCTTTAACAGTGTCGGCAAGCAACGGTTGAAAATGGTAAAATTGTCACAATTGGTTTATCTTTAGTTTCTAGAAAAGTTTCTTTCAAACGCCGACGATAGGAATATATAAGCTTCGCCAAAAGATCCCAGCATCATTCAACTTTGAATTCGTCAAATACATTTATCAAAGTCTTCTGAAGTAGAATGATGTCTGTTTTGTGTATCGCATGTCAGAAGGAAGTAGATGGCCGCCGCCATTCTATTTCTTGTGATGTGTGTGTCTGTGTGAGCGATTGGAGCATCGCCTATGTGGGACAGATAAGACTTATTTATTGATTTATTTATCACTCAAGTTAGACGTTCACGTGTTTAAATTAATGTTGGTGTTTACTTTATTTTTCTTATTATTTTTTGTTAATTGTACTCTGTTTTTGTTATAACATTTTTTTTCAGACCAGACAAAGTACTCGTAAAGCTATAAATTCCAAACATGGTTTGTGGGTTCTTGTTACAGCCGCTATATTGGGAGGATTCTAACGAGTACCCACAGCCTATGACTTTGAACGGAAATTAAATACGGCACTTAAATATATTCTGGTACTAATCGATGCATTTTCTGCTTTAGATCATTACTTTTACGCATTTTTGTTAAACCAGAAGTAAGACCATCCCGCCTTGTTACCGCCGTAAATATGACGAGTAAATATCATAAAAACAGTCTCGATTCTTATAGAAATCATTAATTACAAGCTGAGACATGTCTATTTTAATTGTTTAAAGGTCAAGATCATCATTTCAAATCAAATTAAAAGGCATGCTTACAGAAAATAAAATCTAGTTTACAATGGAGATATATGGCGAAAGACGTTTTCTGCCAACCACCGGTAAGTCCCGGCAAATAGAATGATTGGGTGTTGACGTAGTGCTTGGATGTGTCTATACTTTAGTTTTAAGGATTTTAGTCTTTAAAACAGCTTCTGTCTGTTTTGCTGTCTGTTACATTCTTTTGATTAGGTCATGCAGTGCGGGACTATGCTGTCTGGAATCCGGGTACACACTAATGTCCGGGAAATGTCCGGGAAATGTCCAGGAAATGGGGAGTAGTGGTTTTGTTTTGTTTGTTTGATTTGAGGTTTACCGTCCCTGTCAACACAATTTAGGTCATTTTGGAGACGTTGCTTCAAATCTTGTGGGACTTTTACCCAACATTGAGATGAAATGACATCTCAATCCCTGCCGCCCAATGAAACCAACAGCAATTTTCCTGGGTATACTTAGACCTAAGCGGATTATCAGTACTCATGTGCGGTCGGTATCAGCTCTGTGTGGAAGCATCGTGCAGCCCAATCTATTTCTCCAAGCCCCGATGGGCGGGGGCGGGGGGAGGAGTGAGTAGTGGTGCGTTATTCCTAATATCTCCACTTCGGGTGGTCAGAAGTTAATAAAATTAGTATCAAATAAAATTTTAAGCTCCATTCTAAAAGATTATTAAAATTATTTTTTCATTTTTAACATTTTAAGGGTCCATTTCTGAAGTTAATTTGTCCGGGAAATTCCCGGGTTGTGACCTGGATGTTGGGGGTAGTGATGCATTAACCCTAATATATCGACTTTGGGTGGTCAGAAATTAATAAAAATCAGTATCAAATAAAAAAATTTGCTTTATTCTAAAAGATTAATAATAATAATATTTCATTTTTAATATTTTAGGGGTCCGGTTTTAAAGTTGATTTGTCCTGGAAATCCCCGGATTGTGTCCTGGATGTTGTCGGTAGTGGTGCCTTATCCCTAATATCTCCACTTCGGGTCGTCAGAAATTAATGAAATTAGTATCAAATAATGACAATAATGTATTGACTTTATTTTATGGAAGATCACAACTATATAATAAGTGATCTTTAATTACGGCTCAAGACCTACTTGGCAAACAGTGTAGAACTTGATCAAAGGTTTAACCCATATATGCCTAGAGTCCCATTTGTTGGAAATTGGCAAACAGTGTAGATCCACATCAGATATTGAACCCACATATGCCTAGCGTCCCATTTGTGGGACATTGGCAAACAGTGTGGACCCAAATGATCAGACGCTGCAAGACGTGGCGTCTGATCTGGGCCGCAAAATGCTGGCGATGAATTAGGTGTACGGACTTTGAGTGATTTTACGGACCATTATCAATACACTCAGGCATTTTACAGAAGCACCAGACTGGAATTTGTACGATTTTACAAGTGAAAGAATGAAGTTTATGCCTGCCTGTACCGTTTTCTTTCGAAAACGCTGACATGTTTCCATTTTCCAAACATTCAACTAAATGCTGTCTCATTTTTGACACTTCGAATATTATTCTAGTGTTAAATGAGTCCGGAGCAAAACAAAACTCTACCACATTCGCTATTGCAAAACGCCCACAATCATTAGAATTCGGTTGTTGTTGGACATGGGTATACAATTGTTCCTTATTTCTGCTCAAAAACAAAGGTTATGGGTACTCGTTGAAACCGTCTCGCCATTCTGTGGAGTTCGTATACTCTCTGTTTAGAGCAGAAATATGAAAAAAATGAGATTTTTTGTTTTATCGGACTTTCATCTTAGGGTTGCTAAATTTACATTTTCTAGATCTCTACTTAAAACGTACAGTATGGTTACTTTACGATTTTTTTAGCTGAAATAAGGAAAATAATAAAAAACTACATTTTATACAAAGAAAACTGGGGTTCATGGGGGTATACATTATTTTTCCTATTTTTGATCCAAGGCATAGGTTGTTGTTATTCGTTAGAAGCGCCTCAATGAGGGTTTTCTAACGAACAACCACAACCTTTGTTTGCAGTATAAATAAGAAAAATATGACGAATTTTTATCAGAGAAGTGTAACCATTTTGGAAATGTGAAAAATGCACTATATCTCGAAACGTTAAGTCCTACCATATTGGAATGCAATGTCTTCAAAATGACCAAAATAGTGTTGGCGGTGATGTTTAATCTCAATTCAAACAAACAAAATAGCAGCATTCATTCAAATAATCAATTGGACACAACTTTTGTGGAAGTCACTTTCTGCTATTTCAATCCAGCACACGTCAACTTATTATACATGAGTTAAAGCAATTAACTTAACACATGTTTAATCTCGTTAGAAAATTAATGGCCCGTAAAATCGCTCAAAGTCCGTACACCTAATTCATCACAAGCAAGAAATGGATGCGGCTCAATTTCGTCGTTGTTTATTTGTTTGTTTGATTTGAAGTTTAAAGTCCCCGTCAACACTGTAAAGGTCATTTTGGAGACGTTGCATCCAATTTTGTGGGCCTTTTACCCGACATTGAGATGAAATGACATGTTAAGCCCTGTCGCCCAATGAAACCAATAAGATTTATAAGCATGGACGGTCCGACTCGTGCGCACCGCTTTGCCTGGGCAGGCTAAGACCCGCACACGAGTACTGGTAAACCGCTGAGCGGTTTACCAGTACTCGTGTGCGGGTCGGATTCAGCTCTGCGTGGAAGCATCATGCATCCCATATATTTATTCAAGCCCCGATGGGCGGGGTCGTTCGTCTTTGTTTAAGCAAACAGTGTAGAACCAGCACAGATGCCACATTTTGCGGCCCAGATCAGACGGTAAGTTTTGCAGCGTATGATCATAATGGTCCGTTAAATCACTCAAAGTCCGTGCATCTAATTCATCGCCAGCAAGAAATGAATGCTGTTAAATTCCGTCGTTGTTTAAGCAAACAGTGTAGATCCAGATCAGATGCCGCATTTCGCGGCCCAGATCAGACACCAAGTTTCGCAGCGTTTGATCATAATGGTGCGTAAAATCACTCAAAGTCCGTACACCTAATTCATCGCCAACAAGAAAAGGATGCGGTTAAATTTCGTCGTTGTTTAAGCAAACAGTGTAGACCCAGATCAGATGCCGCATTTTGTGGCCCAGATCAGACGCCAAATTTTGCAGCGTCTGATCATAATGGTCCGTAAAATCACTCAAAGTCCGCACACCTAATTCATCGCCAGCAAGAAATGCATGCGGTTAAATTTTGTCGTTGTTTTGAAATTGTGTAGACTCAGATCAGATACCGCATTTTGCGGCCCAGATCAGACGCTAAGTTTTGCATTATTATGCCCCCGCCATTCGAAGAATGGTAGAAAGGGCATATAGCGTTGCCCCTGTCCGTCCGTCCGTCCGTGCGTCCGAAACTTAAACGCAGTCAATAACTTCCTTATTTCTTGATGAACTTTAAAATTACTCGGCAGAAATGTTAACCATCATGAGACGATGTGTCACGTGCAAAACCCAGGTCCGTACCTCCAAAGTCAAGGTCATACTTAGAGGTCAATTGTCAAAAAGGGGGTCCGAAACTTAAACGCAGTCAATAACTTTCTTATTTCTGGATGGATTTTGAAATTACTTGTAGAAATGTTACCCACCATGAGACGATGTGTCACGTGCAAAACCCAGGTCCGTACCTCCAAGGTCAAGGTCATACTTAGAGGTAAAAGGTAAAAAAAAAGGGTCCGAAACTTAAACGCAGTCAATAACTTACTTATTTCTGGATGGATTTTGAAATTACTTTGAAGAAATGTTAACCATCACGAAACGATGTGTAACGTGCAAACCCAGATCCGTACCTCCAAGGTCAAGGTCATATTTAGAGGTTAAAGGTAAAAAAAAGGTCTGAAACTTAAACGCAGTCAATAACTTTCTTATCTCTGGATGGATTTTGAAATTACTTGGCAAAAATGTTGGCCATCATGAGACAATCTGCCTCACACAAAACCAAGGTCCTTACCTCCAAGGTCAAGGTCATACGTAGAGGTCAAATGTGAAAAAAGGGTTCGTATTCGATGAATACGAACATAGACATATTTTCAGGCGAGGGCATCCGTGTCCTATGGACGCATTTCTATTTTTTAATTTTCTGACCACCCGAAGTCGAGATATTAGGGTTAACGCACCACTACCCCACCATCCAGGTCACAATCCGGGGATTTCCCGGACAAATCAACTTTAAAACCGGACCCCTAGAATATTAAAAGTGAAATATTATTATTAATAATCTTTTAGAATAGAGCAAAACATTTTATTTGATACTGATTTTTATTAATTTCTGACCACCCAAAGTTTAAATGCAGGAAAATTGCTGCAAGTCGGACCCGTCCATGCTTATAAACCCTATTTTTAGAGTGGAGCTTTAAATTTTATCTGATACTAATTTTATTTTTTTTTCTGACCACCCGAAGTGGAGATATTAGGGATAACGCACCACTACCCCCATTTCCCGGACATTTCCCGGACGATTTCCGGACATTTCACGGACAATTCCTGGACATTAGTGTTCGCCTGGATCCGGGACGTTTCGGTCTGTGTCGTTTGGACTCGGGTCATTTCTGCCTATTTCGGTGAGTCGTTTCGGTCTGGGTCGTTTCAGCCAGATTTTATTAGATATATTTTTTCAGCAGAGTACCTGCTGAATTTCGGACTATTTTTACATGGCCTTTTACGTTAGCCATGTTTCTGATAGCCCAATTAAAGTATTGTAAACGTTTTCATAGCCATGTTTCCAGTTAGCACAAATTAGATGGTGTGACTAGGATTTACCAACTATATCATGATTATTGTACATTTCTATCTATCTATCTATCTATCTATCTATCTATCTATCTATCTATCTATCTATCTATCTTGAGCGGGCTTTGAACTCTTCTGCGGACTTGGCATTCACCGCAGAGGAGGGAAGACTATTTCCATTGGGGAATAGTTCTAGGAAAGAAGGAGTTCTTCAGGGCATCACTATAGGACTGGTATCTACGATATTGTGAGCCGTTTACTTTTGATGCCCTTGTTTGGGTCGACACTGTTACAGGGGTCAAGTACCTATCTTTATTAATAGACACTGAATCAGAGTGTATCTTGTAGAAGAAGGTTAAAGAGGACTGCTCACGACGGGCCTTCAGGGACGGCCACTCTAGCAGCTGTCCTCTGCACTTTCTCCACCTGCTGAGTCTGAGTTTTAACATATTTAAGTTGAGAGTGAACCAATGTTTTATATGCAGAATCCTTTGTCTGCCTAGGTGCAAAGGCCCAGTTACGTCTAAGGAATCCTAAAGTCCTAGTTGCTTTAGATGTAATCTCAGAGATATGTTGACTCCAATCAAGCTCGTCAGTGATGGTAATACCAAGATATTTGGCAGATGGAACATGCTCCAAAATTTACTGGTGAAGTGTATAGTCAAACTTAATTTGTTTGTCCCCCAATCGCCCCCCCCCCCCCCCCCCCACCACTGTGCAAGTTGATCCAGGTCATCTTGTAAAATAAGACAGTCAGAAGGAGAATATATGTTCCTATTTCGATACAGGACACAATAATCAGCAAACAAACGGACCGATGACCTGATATTATCGGGGAGATCATTGATGAAAACCAAAAAGAGGACCGGTCCAAGGACCGAACCTTGGGGGACTCCAGATAAAACAGGGACTGGATCAGACGCTTGGCCATCAAGTTAAACTTGTTGTGAGCGCCCAGAGAACCATGAGCTAATTCTTGGATCCGGGACGTTTCGGTCTGTGTCGTTTGGACTCGGGTCATTTCTGCCTATTTCGGTGGGTCGTTTCGGTCTGGGTCGTTTCAGCCAGATTTTATTAGATATATTTTTTCAGCAGAGTACCTGCTGAATTTCGGACTATTTTTACATGGCCTTTTACGTTAGCCATGTTTCTGATAGCCCAATTAAAGTATTGTAAACGTTTTCATAGCCATGTTTCCAGTTAGCACAAATTAGATGGTGTGACTAGGATTTACCAACTATATCATGATTATTGTACATTTCTATCTATCTATCTATCTATCTATCTATCTATCTATCTATCTATCTATCTATCTATCTATCTATCTATCTATATCTATCTATCTATCTATCTATCTATCTATCTATCTATCTATCTTCTTATACTGAGTCGGCCATTACCTCAGTTGGTTGGGTGGCTAAATTTAGAATTTAGCTAAAAAACAATAGAGGCACTGGATGCGTCCTTAAAACTCTTTACAATCTGCATAACAGAGGTATCCTAAAACGCATACCTCTGAGTCCCAATCTTACACTGAGCGGGCTTTGAACTCTTCTGCGGACTTGGCATTCACCGCAGAGGAGGGAAGACTATTTCCATTGGGGAATAGTTCTAGGAAAGAAGGAGTTCTTCAGGGCATCACTATAGGACTGGTATCTACGATATTGTGAGCCGTTTACTTTTGATGCCCTTGTTTGGGTCGACACTGTTACAGGGGTCAAGTACCTATCTTTATTAATAGACACTGAATCAGAGTGTATCTTGTAGAAGAAGGTTAAAGAGGACTGCTAACGACGGGCCTTCAGGGACGGCCACTCTAGCAGCTGTCCTCTGCACTTTCTCCACCTGCTGAGTCCGAGTTTTAACATATTTAAGTTGAGAGTGAACCAATGTTTTATATGCAGAATCCTTTGTCTGCCTAGGTGCAAAGGCCCAGTTACGTCTAAGGAATCCTAAAGTCCTAGTTGCTTTAGATGTAATCTCAGAGATATGTTGACTCCAATCAAGCTCGTCAGTGATGGTAATACCAAGATATTTGGCAGATGGAACATGCTCCAAAATTTACTGGTGAAGTGTATAGTCAAACTTAATTTGTTTGTCCCCCAATCGCCCCCCCCCCACCCCCCACCACTGTGCAAGTTGATCCAGGTCATCTTGTAAAATAAGACAGTCAGAAGGAGAATATATGTTCCTATTTCGATACACACAATAATCAGCAAACAAACGGACCGATGACCTGATATTATCGGGGAGATCATTGATGAAAACCAAAAAGAGGACCGGTCCAAGGACCGAACCTTGGGGGACTCCAGATAAAACAGGGACTGGATCAGACGCTTGGCCATCAAGTTAAACTTGTTGTGAGCGCCCAGAGAACCATGAGCTAATTCATTATACTTAGTAACTTGATTGTTTGATAGTCACTAAATGTTTGTGACTAAAACAATTCATTTAGCAGTATTCTGCTTAAGACATTTAGTCAAATTGGTTCATCTGGCTGGTCATCAGGAGGTCCCAGGTTAGCTAACTGCCCAGATCAGCAGATACGGCTTTAGAAATTTTGTATAATAAGAACAAATCATATATTATAACAAATAAAAGTAGAGCCCGCCCATTTGGGCTTGAAGAAATGCATGGGCTGCATGATGCTTCCACGCAGAGCTGAAACCATCCCGCACACGAGTACTGGTAAACTGCTAAGAAGATCTAAGCCTACGCAGGCAATACGGTGCGAGTCGCTCGGTCCATGCTTATAAACCCTATCGGTTTCATTGGGCGCCTGGGCTTCAGATGTCATTTCATCTCAATGTCGGGTAAAAGCCCCACAGAATTGGAAGCAACGACTCCAAAATGACCTTTACAGTGTTGACGGGGACGTTAAACCTCAAATCAAACTAACAAACAATAACCAATAAAAATGACTGTTTGGAGATATGAAAGTGTGCACTCTATTCCACGGATGTGTTACTTAAAGTTTAAAAGGCCTGTCAACACTTTTTAGGTCATATAAAGGGAGTCAATTACTTAATCAAGTTTTCCTGGCTAGGCTTAGCCACCTGTACTGTTAACTAGTCCAGTGCAGTTGGATGAGCAGAAAGAAGTGTCACACTTGAAAGGATTAAATTATCAATCTTCATGAAAAGCAGGGTCGTTATCAAACTATTGACCTCCTGACGACCAGTGAGATGCGCATCCGAAGTATATACTCAACGTATTTTTTTATATACAAAAGTTCTAATTGCTCCCGCCCATAGGGGCTTGAAGAAATATATGGGCTGCATGATGCTTCCACGCAGAGCTGAATCCGGCCCACACACTAGTACTGGTAAACCGCTTAGAGGATCTAAGCCTGTCCAGGAACCGCGGTGCGAGGCGGACCGTCCATGCTAGTAAACCCTATTGGTTTCATTGGGTGACAGGGCTTGAGATGTCATTTCATCTCAGTGTCGGGTAAAAGTCCCACAAAATTGGAAGCAACGTCTCCAAAATGATTTTTACAGTGTTGACGGGGACGTTAAACCTCAAATCAAACAAACAAAACAAAAGTTCTAAAGCCATATCCTGATGAATAAATTAATAAATTAATTTAGTCACACCCATTCCTGACTATCAAAGTACAAGCTATAATTTATTCGTTTAAATCAAAAACAACATGGCAAGCAGTAAGTACAATCAGTGTAGATCCTGATGTTACTGGCTTGGCATTTACCTAACCTAAACCATTTTTGACTAAATTTCTTAAGCAGAATCCTGCTAAATAAATTGTTTTAGTCACAAACATTTCTGACTTTCAAACAATCAAGTTACTAAGTATAATGTATTCATTTAGTTCACAAACAACAAGGCAAACAATTAGTACAAGCAGTGTATGTAGATCCCGGTCCATCTATGAAAATTGTATAAAAATACAAAATGTCGTTATTATTTCAAATTATTCTCCCAAACTTGGCCCTATTATCTGTTTACATGGCATTCAAACATGTATATGTCTAAATGTACAATAATCATGGTATAATTGGTGATATAGTTTGTTTTCGGTTATGAGAATTTGTTTTCGGTTATTTCCGGTAAAAGTTTGTTTTCAGTTTTCCCAAATAATTGTATATCGGATAACAATCACACCGCAGGCACACGGCGCCAGGACAACGTGAAAACCAACGTAACAACGTAATAACGTTGCATCGATGTAGATGTGACGTTGCATAAATCTCCGGAAATTGAACCGACGTTGATAAGACTTCGTTGTCACATGCAATGCACAATAAAGAAAGATTTTTCAAAGATCCTTTATTATGAGCGATTGCAAGGATAAGTGATGGGATGGTGTCTCTGAGCACCTGATATACATTGATTGCTGACATTTTATTCCTTGAAGCGAAAACATATCGATTATAACATATTTGGATATTTTGTACGTTAAAAGAATTCGCCGACAAAGTCAAAGGGGTTAAAAATTATTTCACCCCCATAATTAAAGACGCCCGCATTTAACGCGTGTTTTCAAACCTAATTAAGGTCGTGCACCGATACTTGGTTAATCAACGATAGACAAAAAGAAGGGATTAGATAACTCCAGCAAAATTAATTAACGGATGATTGATTAACGTGTGATGACGATTCAATTTACTAATTAAAAAGCCAACAACTTGAATGGTATTGTGACTGCAGAAGGTTAATATCTATCAAGACTCTGATTAGACTGCACGTATGCGCAGGATGATCTTAGTCTAACCTGATCGAAAAACGACATGCATAATTTGGATCAACATACGCATCCATTCATTACGGCAAAATTATCGCTTTTATCTCTTTGTACGTCGCTGTGGCTGTAGAAAGTGCGAGTCTCAAAGATTTTGAAGGTTTGTGCAAAGTAGAAGTAAAACAAAGATCAGGAATCGATACAATTAACTTACTCCACCAAACAAAGACACCAAATGGAAAGTAACACAAACACGAAGCGACCAGACCATGATGGAAACCTAAACAAATGATGGCTATAAGGACAGTTACTTTCCCACAAAATGGCCAAATGGCCATCCAAAACAAAAAGACACAAGTGATACACACAGTAAGTAACAAACAACAACATAAATAAACCGCCTTAGAAGAACCGCCTTGGAACGGTCAGTGGAAAGATTTCCTAACTCATCAGTGTAACATCACCGAGAACATACAAATAAAAAAAACTACAGAGATGAAACAAGGTTGAGGACTCGACAGCATTTCTGTAATGACTTTAGTACCCAATTTCGTAAAATCGTTCGTCGATATATAAAGATTCGGTACAGCATTAATATCATAAAACAGACTGCATGCATGGTGGTTAACCCAATCCCGGTTGGCAACTTTGCTTCCCTCTTTGATTGCACACCGGTGGGTCGGGCTTAAGATTACATGACGGTTCCAGCGTATAAACATAATTGGAATTTTATTTTGTTTTGGTATTCTTTATGTTGGTTGGCGCCTGATGCTCCGTCTTTGGTTGGGCCTCTCAGAGTCTAACTGTTGGTTTTCTTTTGCTCCAGCAATTCTGTTGTTGTATGCTGTCGAGTCCTCAACCTTGTTTCATCTCTGTAGTTTTTTATTTGTATGTTCTCGGTGATGTTACACCGATTAGTTAGGAAGCCTTCATGCGGACTAAACAAAATTAGTGTATACCGCGACAGAGGTAAGGACGAGGATTATGGCCATGTAAAATCGATTTAAGCCCCCTCCCCCCCCCCACCCCCAGTGGAACCCTTTCCACTGACCGTTCCAATGCGGTTCTTCTGTTGCGGTTTATTTATGTTGTTGTTTGTTACTACTTACTGTGTGTATCACTTGTGTCTTTTTGTTTGGATGGCCATTTGGCCATTTTGTGGGAAAGTAACTGTCCTTATGGCCATCCTTTGTTTAGGTTTCCATTATGGTCTGGTCGCTTCATGTTTGTGTTTCTTTCCCTTTGGTGTCTTTGATGGGTAGAGTAAGTTAATTGTATCGATTCCTGATCTTTGTTTTACTTCTGCTTTACATAGTTTATGATACCGATACCCCTGATTGAGAAGTTTAGCGGTTAATAATTTATTACGAGTGTTGAAGTCGGATACATGACTAGACACTCTGGCGAATCGAATTAACTGCGAAATATAAAAACCGTACGATGTCGCACGAGGAACATCGCCGTCCAAAAAAGGAAAATTTACAATCTCGAAATCAAAATCATCACGTTATCATAAATTTTGCAAGAAACAAATCCATCTACAATACATAAATATAAATCCAAAAGAGGGCCTCGGTATCAGAGGAATTTGCCTTGTTTAACTGAAGTTCTAGGGGATAAAACTGACTGATCAAACCATCAAAGTAAGCGTTGTCAATATTTAATAAATCATCTAAATATCTAGAAGTAGAACTAAAAGCTTAAATAATTTCAGATTGGTTATCAATGGAAAGTGACAACATGAAAAGTAGAAGTAAAACAAAATCAGGAATTGATACAATTAACTTACTCCACCCATAAAAGACACCAAAGGGAAAGAAATACAAACATTAAGCGACCAGACCATAATGGAAACCTAAACAAAGGAAGGCCATAAGGACAGTTACTTTCCCACAAAATGGCCATATGGCCATCCAAAACCAAAAGGCACAAGTGATACACACAGTAAGTAACAAACAACAACATAAATAAATCGCCACAGAAGAGCCGCCTTGGAACGGTCAGTGGAAGATTTCCACTGGGGGGCTTAAATCGATTTTACGTGGCCACAATCCTCGCCCTTACTTCCGTCGCGAAGTCTCTTTCAAAACAATACAAGAACAGATCAGCCACAAGAGGTGTGCAATTCGTACCCATCGGAATACCCACAATTTGTCTAAATACCGAATCTAATATAAATATTGTCAAGTAGAAAGGTGAGAGCATCACACACTTTCTCACCTTACCAAAGTGCATAATTCTTATGCTCTTTAGAAGTGAAAAATGCATTTCTGACATTACATGCAAGATGGAGAGAATCTTCTATGAGAAAAGCCCATTCAATTTAATCATAAAGTTTTTCATTTATAAGATTATGAAGAAGTGTAGTGTAAAGAGTGGAAAAACGTAAGTAGAGAGGCTTGAAGCACGAAAACGTCTGGATTTCAATTTATTTAAAACCTCATTCGAATTTTTGATAGACCAAACCAGATTTCTTCCTGATCTATCTATCTATCTTCTGATACTGCGTCGGTCACATTTGACCATTACCGCAGGTGTATATTATATACACTCCAGGTTCTGCAGGATGAAAGCCTACACAGTAATCATGTAATTACGGTAGGGATCTTTAACCTGCACAGGGGATGGTTCTCCCTGCACAGGGGGCCTCCAGTTAATGTCCCGATCCGAAGGACGGTGCACTTTATGACATTCATCCCTGCAAATGATGCCAATGGAGCGTGTTCGGACACCGAAATTTTATCGCCGCTGCCGGGGATCGAACCCGGGACCTCTAGCATCAGAGGCAAGTGCACTAACCACTGAGCTATCACGCTCCATTTGATCTTTCAAAGACTTTATCACAATATTTAATCACATGCGTTTTAATTGCAGTAAGACAGGAAGTTAATAATTTAGACAGTTCAGTGGTAGTGCAAGAGCTAGAATTTGCAATAAACCGTGCTTTGTAAGGTCTTTTATGAAGTTTTGGTAACCAGTATAGCGTAGGAAGCTTTCTTGGCCTTCTGTAACACACACAGCAAACTTGGTGGCTGCATGACAAATATGTTCATCTACTATAGCTCTCTTTGCAGCTAAAGGCTGAAAATTCATAGGCCTTAGTACCACCAAGCTCCTGCTTAAGCGTGTTAACATAGTGGAGCCGTCACACAACGACGACGTTGTTAGTGGCCTTGTCTGCAGGGCCAAAACAAGCTGGTGTGTGGGAATGTGTGGCGGCGGTAAAACGTCTCCCTGCCCTACATCATAGTGTAGATTATATTTTCTTGTCCTTTGGGATCATTGATTCCATTGTGGAATTTTGAAAATATCTGAGGGTCACTGATGAGGCCTAATTGGCCGAAACTAGCTAGTCTGGCCCAGAAAACATGTACACTCCATATTTTTCACTTCTGTGGTGTATTCCTTGCTTCCAAAGGATAACCCTTTTATAGAACATATTCTTATGAAATTCTTGAATACCTAGTTTAAGATGACGTAAAGACGTCTTAGGGTTAGGAGGTAATAAGTTAGTATTTTGAGAATAGAAAGAAATGCGTTTATTCACTAGTTTTAAAATGTTAAGTTTCCAGTCCTTAAGGGCTTTATGATCAACATACTCTCAGGAATAATTTTCAAATTGCCAGTAATTACATGGCCAGCAGCAGGATAGCAATACACTGAGTTTTTACAATCACATGAATCCTCAAAGATTATGACCAGACTGCATGCAGGCGCACGATGGTCTACTTCTTCACGTGCCGCATACAGACATGCCCAATTTAAGATCATGATGCACATCCATTCTATGAGTATTTTTTCTTGACAGCTCAAAATCAAAATCATCGCGTAAAACATAAATTTTGTAGAAACAAAATTGAAGTGGAGGCAATGATCAGGAATCGATACAATTAACCCACAGCTCCCATCAGAGACACTAAAGGGAAAGAAACACAAACATGAAACAACAGACCCTAATGGAAACATTAACAGCGGAAAGTCAAAAGGACAGTTACTTTCCCACCAAATGGCCAATAAGATATCCAAAATAAAATAATATAAGCGACACAAACACCCAAAGACAAACCATAACAAAAATAAACCGCCTTGGAACGGTCAGCGAAAACGAATTCCACGGAGGGGGGGGGGGGGGGGGGGGGGGCTTAACTCGCTTTTATGTGGCCACAATCCTCTCCCTTACTTCCGTCGCGATTAAGACAAATAATTTGTTCAGTCCGCATGAAGGCCTCCTAACTCATCAGTGCAACAACTCCGTGAACACAAAAATCAAACAACCACAGAGATGAAACAACGGTGAGAATTCGACAGCAAGAAACCACTGAAATGCTGGAGCAAAAGAAAACCAACAGTTAGACTCCGATGGGCCCGACCAGAGACAGAGCATCAGGTACCAACCGACATAAGCCTTTACGCTGGAACCGTCATAGAATCTGTGGCCTGACCCACCGGCGTGCAATTAAAGATAGATGTAAATCCGAAAACGGGGCCTCGGTTTCAGAAGAATTTACTTTATTTAATTGAAGCACATAATCCCCGCGAGGGGGAGATGCAGTATCAGTAGATAGATAGTTCTGTGCGGTAAATTTGACTGATCAAACCATCTAAATAGGTATTGTCAATATTTAATAAATCATCCAAATATCTAGAAGTCGAGCTAAAGGCTTCAATGATTTCAGATTGGTTTTCAATGGAAAGGGACATCATGAAAAATCTAAGTGAAGGCTATCGAAATCGGTCCACGAAAATGTGAATTCAATTACCTTTATGTGACAATCACACATGATATGAAATGGAAAACACACATTAGCAACATGTGTACAAAGGCGAATAGAACACTTGGGTTCCTGAGGCGAAATCTTCATCAGTGTCCTCAGGATGTGAAAGAGATAGCATATAAGGGACTTATTCGCCCTATCTTGGAATATGGTAGTTGCATATGGGACACAAGTGGCGTGGTCCTTAATGAAGAAATTGAAAAAGTTTGAAAATAGAGCTGCTAGATTTGTAACAAGCAATTACTGTTTTGAAACTGATGAGCATGACTGGAATTCTAGGAAAATTAAGATGGGAGTCTCTCAAGAAAAGAAGAAGAGACAGTAGGCTCATACTCTTATACAAATGTCTAAATAGTGGAGCGTGATATCTTAGTGGTTAGTGCACTTGCCTCTGATGCTTGAGGTCCCGGGTTCGATCCCCGGCAGCGGCGATAAAATTTCGGTGTCCGAACACGCTCCATTGGCATCATTTGCAGGGATGAATGTCATTAAGTGCACAGTCCTTCGGATCGGGACGTTAACTGGCGGCCCCCCTGTACAGGGAGAACCATCCCCTGTGCAGGTTAAAGATCCCTACCGTAATTACATGATTACTGTGTAGGCTGTCATCCTGCAAACCTGGCGTGTATGTAATGTACGCCTGCGGTAATGGTCAAATGTGACCGACGCAGTATCAGTAGACAGACAAAATGTCTAAAGGGTGCTGCCAGCATCCAACAGATAACCTTGTTCCCCAAGCTAGACACTGCAGAAAGCACCATTCAATGCCATTTTGAAATTGCTTCCAGAGCTTTTGTATTTGGACATTTTCAGTATGTTTGATGGACCAAACTTCAAGCGCCTGTGGCCCAATTAAGACCGAGGGTCCCAATAACCTCTTTCCCAACGTTGCAATGCAATCACTGTAAACAATTCTGTGCGTGTTGATGCGAATTAGACTATGCCGCATGGGGAAGTAACTCTGTCATAAAAAAAGCTGTAACTGACATTTATCAGGTTTTTCTACGAATTTGGATGGATTCAAACTAAATTCAGTTCACAATTTTCATTTGTGCAGATAATTATAAAAGTAGGTAATATGTAGATGTCTTGAAAAATTTACTTTTAATTCTCGATTTATTTATTATAAAATCGTCGCCTTAATATCATAATGTTCTAACTGGCTTTTCACTACTTTCGAGAAAAACGGAATCAAAGTTTTTTACCCTTATATGTCTGTTGTTAAATGACATATTTTTCTGCAATTTTCACGGTTAACTGATCTTAGTGTATAAAGATTGCCTGCAAAGTTTGAAAAAATGTTATTATAAAATCTGCAAGATTTTGAAGATTAAAATTTTTCTTATTGCACCGAAATTCAAAACATATTAAGTTTGTTTCAGTATCATAGTGTTCCATGGAGATACAACACTATGAAGCTAAACATCAGCTAAAACAATCTGATTATCAGGATGAGACAATGAGATACAACAGTATGGTTTTCAAAGAACACTTTAGTAACAATTTAACTCCCCATGAAAGTTACAATTAACTGCAACATTCACCCTTATCCTGCTGTTCACAACAACCCAATATTTTCAAACAGTGAAGATCAAGATCAAATAGCTCCTGAATGGGACATTGGATCAGGAGCTACACTGTTTTTCATGCAGTTTGTGAATATGACTTAACACACCAGTCTTTTATTAAGAAAATGTGATTTGTTGAAAGTCAGCAATTGGTGTGTCTAAATGAATTTATTCAGCAGGATGAAATTTAACAAAATACTAATCAATATAGACAGTCTCTATATTATCAGACACCAAAGCCAGTGGCAGAATCCTTCTAATTGCGTCTTTCGTCGCAATTGAAATATCTGGTCATATCAAGGCGAAAACTGAATTCTTTGGTAATATCTGCGAAAGCATTACCTTAAAAATCCACAGGTAACATTTATGTTAAAGGTGCATTAATGAGCTATCTGGAAAAAAATGCTTCCAAAAATAAAATACATGTAGCCGGTATTTTTCTTTAAAATAATACAAATGAATGCATTTTATGCAAAAATACGAACAATTATGATGACAGGTAAACGAGTTTGAGAGGGATTCCCTAACTAGGTTTCGAACACTGGTTTCGAACACTAGTTAGATCTATTTTTAGTTCGTGACAAAAATAGAATCCCAATATATGATGTTATGCGACGTTCATTTTTAAATTTGGCCTTGTTTGCTAAGGCCATGCCTGTATCAGAAAAAAATATGACGCTGAATACCATATCATAAGTAACGACACTCAGAGACAATACTGTCACCATGTATGTGTAAAGTGACAGATTTATTTTTAGAACAGAAATTCCGAACACATGTTCAGAGCGAAGGGTAAACACGAATGAAAACGACCATTTTCACAAAGTTCTGAAGCTGTATTTGGCTCCAAAAGTATACACAAGACAAATGAGTATGCATTGAAAGATAAAAACCAGAAAAAAATGAGACCCGGTAGCTCAATAATGCACCTTTAAAACGTTATATTGTTTATTGGGGCTTGGGCTTTTTGTTTGATTTGAGGTGTATCGTCCCTGTCAACACCACTACCTGTCATTTTGGAGACGTTGCTTCCAATTTTGAAGGCTTTATCCCAACATCGAGATGAAATGACATCTCAAGTCATGTCGCCCAATGCAATCAATAGGGTTTATGAGCATGGAGGTCCGACTCGCACAGCTTTGCCTGGGCAGAATTAGATCTCCTAAGCGGTTTACCAGTAATCGTATGCGGTCGGATTCAGCTCAGCGTGGAAGCATCATGAAGCCAATCTATTTCTTCAAACCCCTGTGGGCGGGGGCGGGGCCGGAAATAAAGATTGGGCTGCACGGTGCTTTCACGCAGAGCTGAAACCAACCGTAAATGGGTTGCAGGGCCTGAAATGTCATTTCATCTCAATGTCGAGTAAATGTTCCACAAAATTGGTAGCAACGCCTCCAAAATGACATATACAGTATTGACGGGGATGTTAAACCTCAAATCAATCAAACAAACAAAACAGTACAGGTTAAGGTGTCCAACTATACAAAGTAGCAAATCTCTTTACCCATCAAACTAAACTCTTCAGATAAGTCGCAACAATCCAAAACTCCATTTGCAAACAACTTAGAATCAGAACAGCCACGCTCAGGCGGTTCTAACAAGTGCAATCTATGTTTGCTAAAAATATGTTGTGGGTACTCTTTAGAACTGGACATGCTGAGGCGGTTGTAATAAGTTTTCACAATCTATATTTTCAGCAGAGTCTTTAAGCTGTTTACCACTACTCATGCGCAGGCTGTTTCAGCTCTGCGTAGAAGCATCATGCAGCCCAATCAGTTTCTTCAAGCCTCGATGGGCGGGGTGGTTTTCAGGTGTTATAATGTATGCTGATAAGCCTGTGCTGTTTGAGGACTTTTATACACTATAGGCAGTTAAATGTGCAATACCATAGACTTATTCAAAGTCACTTCAGAGATACAGGTTTCAAATAACATTACGTCTGACTTACAACGAAAGATAAGTATATGGGCAAGCCGATTCGAATTTTTTGTGGAACCAACAATTACGCAGACAAGACTAAACACTTCAGAAAAAGCTGATCAAAACATTTGTTCTTTGCATTCCAATGGTACCCATATAAGCAAAATGTACAGTAGCTCTCAAAAGGCAGCAGTATATCATACTTGAAACCCCACATCATAGTCTAATTAATTGTGTAATTGTTTAGTGATGTCCTACACAAACAAAAATTACAAAATAACATTCACGTGCGTCCATGTATTTTGTGGTTTTTAACTGAGTGCCGGTTATAGACCACATCTGAATATATGGAACTACATAAATTGTTTTGTGACTAGAGACAGTTTTCTCAAATACTAAACTTTTGTATTACTCTGCTTTGATATATTGAACACAAATATTTTCTCCAACTTGTAGCACGAAAATGAGCAGTATTCTAAGTATATTTTGCTGTGTTTATGTTCTTTTACGAATATGTGATACATACGAATTAAAAGGTCATTGTGTAGGACCGTTCTGATATCGATTCTTCCTTACTTACTTTTCCAATCTGTTAGGAAGTTTTGGTATTTTGATAAAACATAAACACCTGTATTTTTGTTCATTAAATACTTTCATATTATTGTAGATAAAATCTAAAATCTGCTTAACTTTGAGTATAGTTGGTTCGTTGGTTTACTCAAAGACTTCTATATGTTTACAGAAACATGATCACGTGACCAGAAAGAACAGCATTGATTGGTCTCGTCGATACAACAGTCTGATACTTAATTTAAAGGCAAAATTTGAGATAGAACAGTATGATACTGTGAATAACTCTTTAAATATAAGAGCTAGAGTGATATAACTTACATGACCTTGTAGAGCTTGACAGCCCGGTCACGCTGATATAAAAATCTCATTTTTTGAAATTTTGAAGTTACAACACTATGATACTCAGGCGACGAAATATGTAAAGTGTTATTGACTCGGCCCTGGGACGATTCGGCCAAGAACTGGTTCAGATTATTGTCGAAGTAGTTAGCTTATGGGTTCGTAGAAATACCGGAACACACCAAAACACCGGAACACACTGGTAATTACCGGAACACACTTTACTTTTTTAATATTTCTTTTATTAGGAATGTTATCTTTGACTTATTTGCATTGTTTTATTGTGTATGGTGTTGTTGAAAACATTTCTGATGTTAGAAGGATAAATAAATTTATCTTAGTTCAGTGTTTTATGTAATGTGTTCCGGTCCTGTGGGTCTAAATATATACAAGTAATTATACTGAGCAGTTTATGTTTAGATTAGCTCTCTCTGATATAACTCATTTGATGACCAAATCTATCTATCTCTATCTTCTTATACTGAGTCGGTCATATTTGGCCATTACCTCAGTTGGGTGCGTAGCTAAATTTAGAATTTAGCTGAAAAAAAAAAAAAAAAAGAGAAGTCACTGGATGAGTCCTTAAAACTATTTACAATCTGAATAACAGAGGTATACTAAAACGCATACCTCTGAGTCTCAATCTTACACTGTATGGGCTTTGAACTCCTCTGCAGTCTTAGCATTCACCACAGAAGAGGGAAGACTATTCCAGTGGGGAATAGTCCTAGGGAAGAAGGAATTTTTCAGGGCATCACTGTAGGACTGGTACCTATGATACTGTGAGTTGTTTACTTTTGATGCCCTTTTTCGAGTTGAAACTGTCACAGGGGTCAAGTATTTATCTTTATTAACGGCCACTGTACCTGAATGTATCTTATAGAAGAAGGTTAAAGAGGACTGCTCACGACGGGCCTCTAGGGACGGCCATTCTAGCTCGTTAAGCATGTCACCGATGCTGCTTCTATTGCGCCATCGTCGGCAGGTCCATCGAGCAGCTGTCCTCTGCACCTTCTCCATCTGCTGAATCTGAGTTTTAACATAGGGATGCCAAATGGGTGATGCATATTCTAGCTGAGGGCGAACCAATGTTTTATATGCAACATCCTTTGTCTGCCTAGGTGCAAAAGCCAAGTTTCGTCTAAGAAATCCTAAAGTCCTAGTTGCTTTTGATGTAATTTCTGAAACGTGTTGACCCCAATCAAGATCATCAGTGATGGTGATACCAAGATATTTGGCGGATTGAACCTGCTCCAAGATTTGCTGGTGTAGCTTATAGTCAAACTTAATTTGTTTGTCAGGAGGGTGTCGCGACACCCTCATTGAATGACATTTGGCCACATTGAACTTCATCTGCCAATCGGCCTCCCACTGTGCTAGTTGATTCAGGTCATCTTGTAGAATAAGACAGTCAGAAGAAGAATATATATTCCTATAAAGGACACAATCATCAGCAAACAAACGGACAGATGACCTGATGTTGTCAGGGAGATCATTAATGAATACCAAGAAAAGGACCGGTCCAAGGACCGAACCTTGGGGGACACCAGATAAAACAGGGACTGGATCAGACGCTTGGCCATCAAGTACAACTTGTTGTGAGCGCCCTGAGAGCCATGAGCTAATCCACCTGTGTGTGGATCCTCTTATCCCATAGTAATCCAATTTATACAATAGCCTCCTGTGAGGTACCTTGTCAAAGGCCTTAGCGAAGTCCATGATAATCAAGTCAGTCTGTTTGTGGCCACGGTTTGTGGCCCCATCCAGATTGCTCACAATGTCATGGTAAAACTGAACTAATTGAGTTTCGCAAGACCTTTGACTTCGGAAACCATGTTGACAGTCAGCAAGAATGCTGTCTAAGGCTAGGTGCTTGTTGATGTTACTAACTATTATATGCTCCAGGGTTTTGCAACAGATGCATGTTAGCGACACTGGTCTATAATTTGCTGCATCGTATTTTTCTCCTTTTTTATAGACCGGGGTAACATTAGCTTGTCGCCAGTCATCTGGTACAGTGCCCTGGGCGAGTGATTCATTGAAGATAAAGGCCAGCACAGGTGAAATTTCAGCACCACATTCTTTAAGCACCCTGGCATTCAGGTCATCCGGCCCAGATGCCTTATGTATTTTGAGCTTACCTAACAGTTTGGCGACCCCGTTTGGGTCAACTGTTATGTCCCCCATTGAGGGGAACTGACTATTACCTTTAGTTGGTAGCTCACCATCAGTTTCACGCGTAAATGCAGATTGAAACTGTTTGTTACATATGTTGGCCTTATCGCGCGAATCTGTTTTGAGAATACCGTTATCTCTTAACGAAGAAAGAATACAGTTTGACAATTCTTCTAGCCACAAAAAAGCTTGACATTTCCAGCATAGTGTCGCCATTGGGAAGAAAAACATGAAATGTCAAAAACCTTAGCTCGTAATTTTTTAAATTTTATTTTTTTATATCAGATTTTTACCAAGTTTGCTAAGTGGCAACTCTGTGTCATTTTCTTGTGGTTTTTTTTTGTTGTTGTTTTTTTTATTATTATAATTTCTGGCCCAGTCAACAGCTTAGATCATTCCGTCCATAATGCATTATTTCAAAATTCATCAATTCATTGTAATTATATAAAAACAAAATGTATATTCAAAGCACCCCGCCCTCTTGGCTTGGGGAGACCGATCGTGCTGCAAGGTGCTCCCGCGCTGAGCTGAAACTGTTTGCATTCGAGTAATGATAAACGACTTAGAATTATTAAGTAGAAGTAAAACAAAGATCAGGAATCGATACAATTAATTTTCTCCACCCACCAAAGACACCAAAAGCCTTTCCAGTCAGTGTTGCGAATGGGACTGCCAAATTTGGTTTCAATGGGTGACGAGAAACATCTCCAATATAACCTGAGTGGTGTTGACGGGATTATTCCTTTTGCCGCCGTCGTCCGTTCTGGTTCTGCACTATTTGATTAGACTTGCCTGCCGGGACAGGCAACATTTTTTTCGTGGATATTGACCATGAAATATATTCTACTATCATTCTCTCCCTTCCGCTGATTCAAGAAGGTAAGCTTTTTTCTTACTGTACGGGTAACCAAAATAATATGGACTGGGCCGTTAAACTCCAACACAAAGAACCAAACAGATTACAACAAAATATCGATGAAATTATTGTCATTATAACAGACCTATATATCATTAATCCCCTTTAATCCCACTTTTTTTGTAGTAAAAACGAAGTTGACGGGGGTATTTTTCTGCTCTAAAACATAGATTGTGGGTACTCGTTAGTAACTCCCGAAGGGAGGCGGTTCTAACGAACACTCACAATCTATGTTTGTATCAGAAATATGAAAATTGTCACATGTTTAATCTGAAAATTTTCATTCTTTTTTTTTTTTCACTAAATTTAAAAAGGCATGTTTTTTTTTTCTCAAAGATCTTGTTATAATTTTGTTTTACTATTGTCTGATCTGATTATTGGTTTATCGATTAATTTATACATTTAATTTTAAGACCTAAAAACTCAAGCGAATTTAGAAATTAGGACGAACTAAAATCTCAAGCGAAGGAATAAAACAGGATTTGGACAGGCACGGACATTTAACGAAAATAGCGGACATCATGCAGTCTGATCATTATCTTGCTTTACGATTAACGGAAGCGTGTTTATTAGCGCGTGCAGTTACTATTGCATTATACACTAATCCCCAGGTAGCAAACGGGTAACTTGCGGAGCTTAAGGGGATTATATGGTTTGTTAATCGTAACTATCTTGATTAGATCACTGATGTCACTTCTTGAGGACATCGACTCAATCAATGTCGGAAAGGCGCTAAAAAACACATAAAAAACACACACACACAAAAGTTTTCTTCCACAGATTAAGATAGCATAATTTTTTTTTATTTTTTTATCTCTGCGCAAAACATAAATTACGGGGACTCTATAGAAACACCTTGACATACTCTATTGATACCCACAATCTTTATTATACCCCCGGCATACTATGTATGCCGAAGGGGTATATAGTTTTTGTCTTTTCTGTGTGTGTGTGTGTGTGTAAACTTTTCTGTGTGTGTGTGTAAACTTTTTTTTTGTGTCAAAGATTTCTCAGGAACTACTATACCTAGAAACTTGAAATTTGCTACAAACAACATGCATAACTAGTTGTATTGTGGGAAAGAAAATTGTGGCTGTGGGGCCAGGTTCTTTAGAGTTATTCCCCTTTGTTATATTTGCTACTGAGATGTGTATTTTGTGACTTACCTTAAATTTTGTGTCAAAGATTTCTCAGGAACTACTGTACCTAGAAACTTGAAATTTGGTACAAACAACATGCATAACTAGTTGTATTGTGGGAAAGAAAATTGGGGCTGTGGGGCCAGGTTCTTTAGAGTTATTCCCCTTTGTTATATTTGCTACTGAGATGTGTATTTTGTGAGTTATTGAGTAAAACAAATGACAATATATAAAATCCTGGCTTGACTTGACTTGATCTTCATGTGAACCAATGGCAGAGGCTGCGTCAAGACTGTTGATGTTTCCTTATATGCTTTAAAACATGTATTCCGTCACAGACCATCTTTGCATTATCTCTTAATTTGTACATGTAATACTTTCTTGTTTCTTTTTTTTTCAGGTGCTGTTGATTTCATAATAGGTTTTTGTCAAACTTGATGGCTTTGAATTGCCAGAAAGTTAACGATGGCTTTGGCCGGGGGTATTAGTGAGCATATGCTCACTTGATAGTCTAGTTTTTGAGCAGAAATAAGAAAAATAATGTTTTACATGTACTATATAAAAGTGGGGTTTCAGGGAGGGGGAGCAAAATTATACAGGCGGGTTCTCGTATTGACATTGTTCATTCTGATCATTGATATTCCGCCCTTGATATTCCCTTTCGGGGTTTAATGCAAACAAAAACTATAATTTGAGCCCCCGCCCATCGGGGCTTGGGGACGTAGGCAGAGGTGCAAGTCGGGTCGTCCTTGTATATAAAACTTCGGTTTCATTGGCCGGTAGGGCTTGATAATACATCTCATGTGAATGTAGGTAAAAATCACCCAGAATTGAAAGAAACGTCTCCAAAATGACACATAAAATGTTCTGAAAAAAAAATGAAATACTCCAACTTATTACCACCGTAACAGTTATTCTAGATTTAAATAACATTCATTTTTGACGTTTAATGTATTTTTTATAACTTTCTTCTGCCTAACGCATCGTGACAAAAATATACCGGATCACATTGCCATAAATTATTTAATGCGTAACTGGGCTAGGGTTTATAAAGTATGCTTTTGTGTTACATTTGGTCAATATAAGGCATATAAAATGTATATTATAGTATATTCCTCCAAAATACATTTATTAAGCCAAATAAAAATATTTTTTTTTAAGTGTGTTCCGGTAATTACCAGTGTGTTCCGGTGTTTTGGTGTGTTCCGGTATTTCTACGAACCGGTTAGATCAGGTACCGTGGTTAACCAAAGTGTGATCGAACTCAGTCTGGTAGCTGTGTGGTACCATGGCGGGAAAATGTGACGTCACTCTGGTCGAACCAGACTAAAGCGTAGGTTACTTTGGTAGATACGTCACACCATACGTAACAAAGATGGCAGCGAAAGGTGCGAACAGTAATGTCCGGGAAATGGCCGGAAATTGTCCGGGAAATGGGGGATAGTGGTGTGTTATCCCTAATATCTCCACTTCGGGTGGTCAGAAGTTAATAAAATTATAATATCGACAAGCTGGCAAGGTGAGAAAATTAGGTCAATCAATGCAAGACATACGCTAGTTTGTTTACACAAGTCATTAATTTATGGCTTACTATAGAACTGGTATTTGAATATAATTTTTTTTTTTTCACAGGGTGCAATTTTCAATATACACCTGTCATGTCTGAACATTGCGTGTTATGCCTTCGAGGGAAAATGCCTTATTTCACCCGTTCTAAACGATATTTTTATTTAATAAATACGCTCCATTGAAACCAATAACATAAACCACGTGTGTATTACGCCCTTGAATGAATTAAAATGAAAACGCATGACGTGATTTTCCGATTACGTGGCTTCAGTATTGGTCATCATTTGTTGACAAAGCGATTTGTTTCAGGCTTGTGTAATCGTGAAATATGAATTTATATTCTTTAAAACTCAGTTTTGCCATGTAAGATTTTCAATGACTCTTGTTCGGTCATGTTTTGGTTCGAGATTAAAGAAATGTTTTCCGATTTTTTAACCCGTTCAAAGCGATTTTTTTTTAGAAATATGCTCTATTAAAATCAATGACATAAAACAGGTGTGTGTTACATCCTTGACTGCATTAATGTGATTAGGAAACAGATTATTAATGTGTGATTACATAACAGTACATGTATTTATTATCAAAAGGAAAGCAGCCCGTATTAATAACATGATCAGATGACAACGCCTGAAGCATGAACAGTCACTTTATGACAAGCATGCATAAAAATACGATTCAGAATATTGAAACGAGGCCACCTTGAATCCTAAGGAAAATTGTCATCTTGCGAGCAAAAATTGATTCGTCAGACCTACAGATTCACATTGTCGTGTAGTTAGGAATAAAATATAAAAACAAACGAGCAAACGATAAAAAGTTAAAGCCCACCTTTTAGCTCGCCTGTACAAAGAACATGGAGAGCTATTGTTGTCACCTCATTTTTGCATGTTTGCATGTGCATTCCCGTCACACTCCCCAAAAGTTTTTCAAATGCTTATATCTCAGCAGTCACTCATCACAGAGCACTCATATTTGGAACTTAAGTACCTAGGAGGGTCTTCTGATGTTCAAAGACAACAGACCCCTGGGTTCATGCCCCAGGGTGGGGCTAGGGGTCAAAATCTAGAACACCTCTGTAAAACTGTGTTAAAGTTTTTGAATTGCTTATATCTCAACAGATACTCATCACAAAGGATTCATATTTTACGATTTGGATACCCGGGCGTGTCTTCTGAGACTCCAAGACAACACACCCCTGGGTTCATGCCTGCGAGTGGGGATGGGGTGGGGCTATTTCTACGAACCGGTTAGATCAGGTACCGTGGTTAACCAAAGTGTGATCGAACTCAGTCTGGTAGCTGTGTGGTACCATGGCGGGAAAATGTGACGTCACTCTGGTCGAACCAGACTAAAGCGTAGGTTACTTTGGTAGATACGTCACACCATACGTAACAAAGATGGCAGCGAAAGGTGCGAACAGTAATGTCCGGGAAATGGCCGGAAATTGTCCGGGAAATGGGGGATAGTGGTGTGTTATCCCTAATATCTCCACTTCGGGTGGTCAGAAGTTAATAAAATTATAATATCGACAAGCTGGCAAGGTGAGAAAATTAGGTCAATCAATGCAAGACATACGCTAGTTTGTTTACACAAGTCATTAATTTATGGCTTACTATAGAACTGGTATTTGAATATAATTTTTTTTTTTTCACAGGGCGCAATTTTCAATATACACCTGTCATGTCTGAACATTGCGTGTTATGCCTTCGAGGGAAAATGCCTTATTTCACCCGTTCTAAACGATATTTTTATTTAATAAATACGCTCCATTGAAACCAATAACATAAACCACGTGTGTATTAGCCCTTGAATGAATTAAAATGAAAACGCATGACGTGATTTTCCGATTACGTGGCTTCAGTATTGGTCATCATTTGTTGACAAAGCGATTTGTTTCAGGCTTGTGTAATCGTGAAATATGAATTTATATTCTTTAAAACTCAGTTTTGCCATGTAAGATTTTCAATGACTCTTGTTCGGTCATGTTTTGGTTCGAGATTAAAGAAATGTTTTCCGATTTTTTAACCCGTTCAAAGCGATTTTTTTTAGAAATATGCTCTATTAAAATCAATGACATAAAACAGGTGTGTGTTACATCCTTGACTGCATTAATGTGTATTGTGTAAACGGAAACAATATGACGTCATTTTCCGACCATGTGGCTGCAAAATCGGTCGCCCTTTTGCAAACAAAGCAATTTGGGCAAAAAAAATGCGTGAAATAAGAGAAATATTTTAAAGGTTTATATAGTGACCATCGAACTGGTCTTTGACTGCCCCACATCAGTTGTTTCCCTTTAGCGGTCTTCAGCTTCTGAGTGACCCAGATATTGGGAAATGAAAGTAGATGAAATCTGGCGTTGATAATGAAAGTAGATGAAATCTGAACGATGTGAGCAATAATTGCTGTTTATAATCGAACTACTGGTGCTCATATCCGTTGACAAGTGTAAGAGCAACATTGGTATGTTATTTGTTATGCTAATAACACATTTTGAAATTGCAAATCCCCAAGGACGTTTACAGAAATTACCGAAACCGATCGGCAATTTCAGTAATTTTTGGCGAAAACTGGCTGGACCGATTTGGATTCTTCAGTTTTTCGAGCCCTGGGGATAACGCACCACAAACCCCCATTTCCAGGACAATTTCCGGACATTAGTGTGCACCCCATGTTTGTCTAGACTGCTTCTATTCAAGAAATAGAGGGTCTGTGTACCAGTCAACCAAACATCTACCAGACATCGTTCTATCACACCAGTGAAAAAACATGGAAATCATGGGAAGCTTATCTATCTAGCTATCTATCTATCTTATACTGAGTCAGTCATATTTGGCCATTACCTCAGTTGGGTGGGTGGCTAAATTAGAATTTAGCACACAAAAAAAAAATCATCTCTGGATGAGTCCTTAAAACTATTTACAATCCAAACACAGAGGTATCCTAAAACGCATACCTCTGAGTCATAATCTTATCCTCTGCAGTCTTGTCATTCACCGCAGAAGATGGAAGACTATTCCACTGAGGAATAGTTCTAGGGAAGAAAGAATTTTTCAGGGCATCACTATAGGACTGGTACCTACGATACTGTGAGTTATTTGCTCTTGATGCCCTTGTCCGGGTTGACACTGTTGCAGGGGTCAAATACCTATCCTTGTTAATTGATACTGTACCAGAATGTATCTTTTAGAAGAAGGTTAAGGAGGACTGCTCACGACGGGTCTCCAGGGATGGCCACTCCAGCTCATCAAGCATGTCAACGACACTACTTCTATTTCGCCATTGTCTGCAGGTCCATCGAGTAGCTGTCCTCTGCACCTTCTCCACCTGCTGAATCTGAGTTTTAACATAGGGATGCCAAATGGGTGATGCATATTCAAGCTGAGGGCGAACCAATGTTTTATATGCAAAATCTGTTTCAATGTTCAAGAACACTTCGAAATTGATCTATTCATGGATGATGATATTTGTTTTGATTACGCTAATACACTTCAACCTTTTGACACTCATGTATTGAATACCGATCCGCTTACCTTCAATCAGCCTCAAGTTATGACAACTATCAACATGATTAGGAAACAGATTATTAATGTGTGATTACATAAAAGTACATGTATTTATTATCAAAAGGAAAGCAGCCCGTATTAATAACATGATCAGATGACAACGCCTGAAGCATGAACAGTCACTTTATGACAAGCATGCGTAAAAATACGATTCAGAATATTGAAACGAGGCCACCTTGAATCCTAAGGAAAATTGTCATCTTGCGAGCAAAAATTGATTCGTCAGACCTACAGATTCACATTGTCGTGTAGTTAGGAATAAAATATAAAAACAAACGAGCAAACGATAAAAAGTTAAAGCCCACTTTTTAGCTCGCCTGTACAAAGAACATGGAGAGCTATTGTTGTCACCTCATTTTTGCATGTTTGCATGTGCATTCCCGTCACACTCCCCAAAAGTTTTTCAAATGCTTATATCTCAGCAGTCACTCATCACAGAGCACTCATATTTGGAACTTAAGTACCTAGGAGGGTCTTCTGATGTTCAAAGACAACAGACCCCTGGGTTCATGCCCCAGGGTGGGGCTAGGGGTCAAAATCTAGAACACCTCTGTAAAACTGTGTTAAAGTTTTTGAATTGCTTATATCTCAACAGATACTCATCACAAAGGATTCATATTTTACGATTTGGATACCCGGGCGTGTCTTCTGAGACTCCAAGACAACACACCCCTGGGTTCATGCCTGCGAGTGGGGATGGGGTGGGGCTAGGGGACAAAATCTAGGACACCTTTGTAATTTGTTATACACGTTTCCATTATGTTAACAAGTTATAAACACAATTGGTTATATATCTGCCAACCATGTGGCATTGGTTCAAGTCAAAAAAGGTGAAGGTCATGGTGACCTACATTTCACAGTCCAGTGATTTTGCCTTATATCTTGAAGACTATTTGTTGGAGAAATGTCAAACCTGGGATATTAGTACCATGTGACCCCATGATTGACCTCAAATATATCTAGGTCACTGTGACCTATATTTCATGGTCCAGGGATTTTGCCTTATATCTTGAAGACTATTTGTTGGAGAAATGTCAAACCTGGGATATTAGTACCATGTGACCCCAAGATTGACTTCAAAATATATCTAGGTCACTGTGACCTATATTTCATGGTCCAGTGATTTTGCCATATATCTTGAAGACTATTTGTAGGTGAAATGTCATACCTTGGATATTAGTGCCATGTGACCCCATGATTGACCTCAAAATATATCTAGGTCACTGTGACCTATATTTCATGGTTCAGTGACAAGGTTGGGCGGCAAATTCCACCCCAGTATTTACCAGTGGCATTTACCGGTATTTACCGGACTGGAAAATACTCATCAAGTGGCAAATACTGGCAAATTGAATTTTTTGCCTTGAAACGCTGCAGAAATCTTAACAAAATTGGCTTATAAGTAGTATAATCAAACTAAATGAGTAAAAATGCGTTAACATTTAATATTTATATTTATCATATGATGTCGTTGATAAGCAGTGGATAACGTCGTGTAATAAATATCGTATGACCACACGTGTAATAACACTTTGGCGGGATTAAGTAACGTCATGGCGACGTCCATGTCAGCAATGCATATTTTCCCGGAAAATTGTCAAATACGAAGGCGGATAAAATCCTATTTAAAGTGGTCATATGATAAACAGAATCTTACACTCGTGGTCATTTCACATGATATTTATGAAACTCGCCGAAGGCTCGTTTCATAAATATCATATAAAATGACCACTCGTGTAAGATCCTCTATATATGTGGTAATCAACCTACAGAATAAAATATTTCTCAATTTAAAATAAACATGTTGAACTAGCCAAAATGTGACATAAATTTAAACAAAAAAAAAGAAAGTACCTTTTTAAATCAATAGTAGAAAAATACAGGTAAAAAATTCACTGTGGACCTGGTTTTTGTCACTTGTCATAATGGATCTAAGTTTTAAATTTGTATTGATGAAGACAAGACTGATCAATGTTAGCCAATCCATCTATCTGCATCTGTTGAACACACTTTGTGTGGTAAAACCATGTGTTCAAATTTTAGGAAATTTATTGCATTTTACTTTTGGCCAACACTTTAGTTTTAGAGTGAATTGCAAGATTACTAAAAGAACAACGCTGGAGACATTGTTTATATAAGAGAGCACAAGATAGCCAGGGGCAAGGTTGGACAAAAGGATGTCATTAATTCCTCTATGTTTTATGTGACTTTAAACAATCAGTCTAGGTAAAAGTAAATAGATGAGAATTGTGGCAGATGCTAAATAGGCATTTTTTTCTGACATTATATTAAATTAGATAGTAACAAATAAAATCATATCAGAGTTAAACTATATAAGTATCATTAAATATTAAGTCAACTAACTGCTATTATTGAAATTATCCATATAACTGTTGAGGGCAGGGTTTTGTTTTTAATTCCAGGGTGGTAAATTAAGTTTTCCAGTATTTTCCAGTATTTGTCTGTATTTACCGGTAAATGCCACTGGAATGGAAAATACTCATATTGTCCGGCATTTTGCCAACCTTGTTCAGTGACTTTGCCTATTATCTTAAATACTATTCAAAGGAGAAATGTCATACCTGAATTATTAGTTCCATGTGACCCGATAAATGACCACCAAATATATTTAAGTCACTGTGACCTATATTTCATGGTTCAGTGATTTTGCCTATTATCTTGAATTCTGTTTGATTGAGAAATGTCAAACCTGGGATATTAGTACCATGTGACCCCATGATTGACCTCAAAATATATCTAGGTCAGAGTGACCTATATTTCATGGTTCACTGATTATGCCTATTATCTTGAATACTATTCGATAAAGAAATGTCATACCTTGATTATTAGTTTCATGTGACCTGCTGATTGACCTCAAAATATATCTAGGTCAGTGTGACCTATATTTCATGGTTCCGTCATTTTGTCTTTTTTCTTGAATAATATTTTGATAACGAAATGTTATACCTGGGATATTACTTCAATGCAACCAGATGATTGACCTCAAAATATATCTAGGTCAGTGTGACCTATATTACATGGTTCAGTGACTTTGACTTATATCTTGAATACTATTGGATGGGGAAACTTCATATCTGAATAATCAGTTCCATGTGACCAGATGATTGACATAGAAATATATCTAGGTCAGTGTGACCTATGTTCATGGTTCAATGATTAGCCTTATAACTCTGACACAATTTGATTCTGAAATGCAATGTCTGGAAAATATGTTCCATGTGACCTGATGATTGACCTCAAAATATATGTAGGAGAGTGTGATCTATATTTCATGGTTCAATAGTTTTACCTTATATCTTGAAGGCGCGAAACAGGCGAGCTCTGCTGTCATGCGACAGTTCTTGTTGTTTTTGTGGAGAACCTGACAGAGGTGAAATTGGCCTTTTTCTCCGAAAGAAAAAATGCAAGAAAAAAATCAAAAGAATGAGAAATCTGGCGGTTATTTCTCCCAAATCTCAGAGATTCACGTTGAATATATGACTGACTGCTTGTATTGAAATGGATTAACCTGTATTTTGTGGAAAAATAAAACCAAAACAGAAGCAACAACAACTGGGCTTTCACAGATGTGCTGGCTAATCTGAGTCTTCGCTGGTCTCATGTTTTATTGTATTTTTGTTGAGCGCTGAATATCTCGCCTTTTACCAATCGCATGCAGTTGCTACAATCAGTGGAAATTTCCCGCTTTTTAACACATAGTACATAAGGCCGCTGCATGCAACTTGAATTAGATAGCAAATTGGGAACACAGAACATGGGTTTGAAAACATTTTGATGACAATATGACCTGTGTGACAACTGAATACACAGACTAGCCTGTGCAGTCTGATCCAAACAAGCCCTGTTTGCACGAGCCTTCAATGGCATCTGGGATATTCCAAGAACATATGCGAAGAATATGCCCACATTGGCTAGATTTATAGGCTGGTCTGACACTTCCTTAGAAGAAAAAGTTAGTTTTCATTTTGCTGTCTGCCAGCTCATTCACATTAAATGTATACCGGTATGTTACCATGATAAAACATGTGTTTAACGTCTTTGACATATGGCCATTTCTATGTCTGAAATTAATATAAGTGCACTTAGCAGCCATCCTGACAGATGAAGATATGACACTAGTTTTGAGTTTAGGAGTACCGATGCTCTCAAAGAATCACAGGATACGCCTATATAGTCTGTGCTTGAAGGAGTAACAGTACTCCACAGACAAAAGCATATCAATAACACTGAATATAGTTGTATCTGGGACCCCATTGGAGTCGGCCTTAATGAGGAAATTGATAGGGTTTAGAATAGAGCAGCTAGATTTGTAATAGACAATTACTGCTTTGAAACTGGGATCATGACTGGAATACTTGGAAAATTAAAATGGGAGTCTCTCAAGAAAAGGAGAAAAGCTAGTTGGCTCATCCTTTTATACAAAGGTCCAAAGGGTGCTGCTAGCAACAGATGACATTGTTCCCCAAGCTAGGCACTGTAGATATCACCATTCGTTGACGTTTCAGACCCTTACTATGAGAGCTGACATTTATAAAGAATAAAAGAATTGTTCTTCCCCAGAACCATTATAGATTGGAATGCCCTTCCCGGTTTAATTATTTCGACAGCTGAAGGTGCTGATGATTGTGTAGCTAAGTCATACTGTCATTTGACGTGACACCAGTAACATTTCTGATTCTCACTAACCACTGAGCTATCACCATATCACACTTCTTAGTTGTACTTACATAATCGCATACATCCATTACCACAGATGAGTGAGTAGCTAATTCTGAAGTTGCAGAGCAATATGCTTAGTTATCCCCACGTTTTTCGAAGAAAAGTGGGGATATTGTTATCGCCTCCGTCTGTCTGTCCGTCCGTCTGTCCGCACCAACAAATGTATAGTTAGGTGGCTATGTAAATGGACAGAATCAGTGTAAGTCTATGGGATTTATTCCGTTAGACACCGAAAATACTTCTTTTCTGTGGCTAAAAGTAGCCACTTAAGTATCAATCCTGCCAAAAATAGCCACATAAGTAAACATCCGTGAGAACGGACAGACGGAGGCGATAACAATATCCCCACTTTTCTTCGAAAAATTGGTGGGGACGACCACACTTACTTTGATTACACTAATCCTCACCTGGTCTGTCAGCCAGTGATTAGAAAAGCGATAATTAATGCATCAGAGTCAGAATTGTTACTGGTGACACGTCAAATGACATTCATACACCAGGGCCTTTGATGTGGGAAGTTAGTCCCTCACTCCAACCATGATGTGATGTGGGAAGTTAGTCCCTCGCTCTATGCATGTTTACTTAACAGTACTTTTATCAAAGGATAAGCCTCCGACACTAGATAATAATCCCTAAAGCATGGACAGTCAGCATGTGTCTAACTACCACTTCAAAAGGGGCCAAAAATTTGTTTTGGTTGATGTTTTAAAGGATGCTTACATATATTTTGTCAAAAGCAGACATCAAAGGAAACAAATCTGATCATAATGAGGTGTCGTCCTGAGAGAAAATGTTTTATATCCAGTGGAATCTCATTTGGGCATTTTATGCCAGACATGATTTATCCCTGCCGCTGATTCAAGAAGGGCAGTTGTAAGTTTTTGGCAAAAGAATGCACACTGTACTGCTTAACCTCTTACATATAAGCCTGCCCAGGAAAAATGTGGATAGTTAAATTGACCAGCTCAAAAATCACTTTGGTCCTAGTGTTGACTGGGCTGTTAAACTCCAAAACAAACAAACAAGACATGGTTTATGCAGCCAATCTTGGATGTGATGTATGGTAAATTAAAAAATATGCACAAGGAAAAATCACACTAGAAAACAAGAATTAAAGAATATGAAAACATGGTATTATTTTCTGTTTCTTTATATTGTTTGTTCTCCCCACGCTTTTCGAAGAAAAAGTGAGGATATTGTAATGGTGTGTGTGTGTGTGAATTCGGGTTTAACATCGCTTTCAACATTTTTTCAGTCATATGACGACAGTGTCTGGTTGCGACAGGGAGCTCAGTGCTCTTTTTTAAAGTGCTGCCTCACTGAAGTACATGTATCATGTCCCAGACACATTACATGATACCACACCCAGTCACATTATCCTGACACTGGGCCTACCAGTCCTAGCTCTACCCCGTAAATCTGAGTGCCAAGCAAGGAGCAGCTAGTAGGATTCTTAACGACTTTGGTATGTCGCGGCCTGGGATTGAACCTGTGACCTCCCGTTCCCCGGAGCGGACACTCTACCAACTGAGCTATCGGGGCCGGTATATTGTAATGGTCTTCGTCGTCCGTATGTCCGTCCGTATGTCTGTCCGCACCAACAAATGTATAGTTAGGTGGCTATGTAAATGGACAGAATCAATGTAAGTCTATGGGATTTATTCCGTTAGACACCGAAAATACTTCTTTTCTGTGGCTAAAAGTAGCCACTTAAGTATCAATCCTGCCAAAAAAAGCCACATAAGTATACATCCGTGAGAACGTCCGTCTTACCGGATAACTCCCCCTAGACGGTAATAGATTGAAACTTGAAACTTTGGGAACTGATAGATCTTTGGTCATGGGAGTGCATGATTTTTTCAGAATTGTGATCACATCCCTAGGGGTGGGCCCAGCGGGTGGGGCCGGGGGTCAAAAATAAAAAATTCCAGAACATGGTTGTGTAACATATCAAAGCTAAGGGCATGATGAGTAGAAAACATTACAAACAAAATTTGACCCCTGTGGTCAATTTTGAGGTCACCAGAGATCAAAAACTGAAATTGACCCTTTTACCCCCATACATTACTGTTACCGGATAACTCCTCCTTGACTGTTAAAGATAGAAACTTGAAACTTTGGGAACTGATACATCTTTGGTCTCGGGAGTGCATGACACTTTCGGAATTTTGACCCTGGGAATGGGGCCAGGGGTGGGGCACCTTGGGGGAAAAATATCAAAGTTTTCAGAACATGGTCGTGTAGCTTATTAAATCGAATGGCATGATGAGTAGAATACATTACAATCAAAATTGTACCCCTCGGGCCAAACACCCCTAGGGGATGGCCAAGGGGTAGCGCCCGCAGGGAAGCTTGGGGATATGCGATGGCTTGTCATCGACTGCGCAATTCTAGTTTTAAAATATTTTACTTAACAACACCTAAACAACAAAAGAAAGATGTAACTCAAAGAATGCAACAATTGAGCGTGAATTGACAAAAGTAATACAGTGACGGGTAATTTACTATTGACGGCCATTGATATATCAATACAGCATTGCCGAACCTCCAAAAATAATCATTCAGAAATGATTTATGGAAAATTCTTTAACAGTGAAAATGATGGCAAATAGATAAAGTTGGTAGATGCAATAATGTCGGGGATGACATTGTCAGGCATTTTCAGTATGATGTTACTGATGATGTCATCAGTCCACAGGACTGATTCTGTGGACTGATTTAGATTTCAAAAAAAGCCCTGTTTCAGTTATCTACTATCTGGCCACTTAACTCACTTTAACGTGTCTGGAGACAGGCAAAGATTTTCTTGCCTTTGTGAAGAGCTTTTAAGAAGAGGCATTTACTTTTAAAGGTAAAAGGTTGCTCCTGAAGAGCTGTTTTCTCCAGTAAAGGTAGATCACATCACATTGACAGGCAGAATAGCAAACAGGGGCCAGTTGTTCAAAGCATCGTTAGCTTAACGAGCTCGTTAGTGGTCATATTGTTAACTCTTCTAGCATGTACAATAGCGTAAATTTTGGTATTTTTGCTAAAAAAATGTGAGCAGCTTTTGCGTCCGCAAAAGCTGCTCACATTTTTTCAGCAAAAATTTCAGCATATTTGCCATATTTAATGATCAAAGTTTTAACGATACGTTAACTAACGACGTCGTTAGTTTTGAACAACTGGCCCCAGGAGTTTTCAAAAGTTGTCTCTCTGTGTAAATTCTCTTGCTTAAATTAATTCTTTTAAGCAAATAATACACCTCAACCTCTTTATAACACTATTGTTGGGGTTCAAAGCAGAAAACGTGTTAGTTAAACAACCGTGTTATATCCAAACAAAAATTTATAGATTATATAGAAAAATGACCATTTATGGTCATTTTTCTATATAATCTATACATTTTTGGGATCCATCTTGAAACCGTGTTATATCCAAAACCGTGTTATAAGGAACCCTGTTATAATGAGGTTGTGGTGTACCTACAGAAACAGTTTAAAGGCTCATAATTTTTATTTTCTCCTGAAACAAGAAAATATATTTCAGTAGTATCACAATAGAATTGCAATTGTAGTCCTCTACAGGAATAGTATAGTTCTTCTTATAATGCCAATAATATCGCAATATTAATTTAGTCATTTTCTGATTCTTTACATCCCTATTCTCAACCATTTGGTAACTTTGGGTTGATTGGGGTTTACTGATAAACACAATCAGCCCAAAACAGTTTGAGAAAGTTAACTAGATAAGCCAGTGAGAAGTTTCTTGGCTACAGAGCCTCAGGGAGTTATCTAGTTGAATTTTGGTAGTGAGCCGTCATATTAATTATGGCTTTGGGGAATATTTCTCACTTCCTTATACATATGTCCCTTGAAGTGGGAAAGTTATAGAAGGTTTGTCAAAATTTGGCAATACTTACTAAGTTCATATTTAGATATAGAAAAATATATTTGAAAAAAAAAATACAAATAATAATAATAGATTGGTTGTGTAAGAGTGAATGTGTTGTGTTTAAAAATCTTTCAATTTTGAATTTCTGAGAAGAGAAAGGAATACCAGACAAAAGGTTTGTTGTAATGGTTTACTGTTAATTATAAGATCTTGTTTTATACTGCTTAACCTTATCATGCTGTTCACGACAACCCCTACTTTTGCAAACAGTATAGATCCAGATCAGATGGCTTCTCAAGAAACCATCTGATCAGGATCTACACTGTTAGTCATTCAGTTTTTGAATTTGAACAAAAAACATTATTTCATGTAATCTGAATGGCTGACAGCCAGAAGTGGGTGTGGCTAATTAAAGTATTCAGCAGGATAAGGGTTAGTGAGTGAATTTTGTAGATATACATACAACATGACCACTTTATAACACTATTCATTTATTATAACATGGTTTTGGATATAACAAAGTTTAAATATGGATCCCAGAAATGCTTAGATTATGTACCATAAATTGTCATTTTTGGGTCGATTGGTTTACAATCGACCCAAAGTTATAAAGGACAGGAACTGAATTAGTGCTGTTGTCCACTTGACTATCACTGATTTGTAGGAAATCCATGTAACTTATTTATAGAATTTTATCGCAGTGAGGTCAGCATGTTGTAAAACGGTAATCTGTATAATCTGGGCTGGAATCATGGGTTGGGCTTGGCAAACAGTGTAGTCCCAGATCAGACGCGGCGTCTGATCAGGGTCTACATTGTTTGCTTACAGTACCGGAATTTAAGGGAGAAACCATTTTCCTAATCGACACTCAAAGACAATCGACCCACCAGTACTCTCAGTGCTTTGATTCTATATAATCCTGACTTTTTAGTTTGGATTTAACATGATTGTTTAACTAACTTGGTTTTATTCAGCAGCAAACCCACCCACCCCCCACACCTCCAACCCTTTTTACCCCCACCCAACATGAGCTAATGTGATCAGTCACCATGTGTCCAGTTTATACATATATTTTACATCATCAGCATTTTGGTGTTTTGCATCATCAACATTTACCTTGTTGACTTTAAGTTATCATGAAACTTCATGAAATGTTTGTCTTGCTGATTTCTTGGTCAAGTCTAAATATGGGTCATGTTGGGTCAAATACTAATTTACTAGGTTGAATTTCTTTAAAGCCTTGTTCACTAAAGATTTGCTTCCATCTTTAGTAATGATAGGTATCTCGGTCTCAAGTAAGCCCCCGCCCATAGGGACTTGAAGAAATATATGGGCTGCATGATGCTTCCAGGCAGAGCTGAATCCGGCCCGCACACTAGTACTGGTAAACCGCTTAGAGGATCTAAGCCTGTCCAGGAACTGCGGTGCGAGGCGGACCGTCCATGCTAATAAACCCTATTGGTTTCATTGGGCGACAGGGCTTGAGACGTCATTTCATCTCAATGTCGGGTAAAAGTCCCACAAAATTGGAAGCAACGCCTCCAAAATGACTTTTACAGTGTTGACGGGGACGTTAAACCTCAAATCAAATAAAACAAACAAATCTGTCTCAGGTTTGAATATGGGTCATGTTGGATTAAAAACAAGGTCACTAGGTCAAATTTCTTTAAAGCATTGTTCTTCCTCTAGAGGCCACAGTTTTGCTTCAATCTTCAGGAAACTGGATGGCATCTATATGGATCATGATTCATGTAGATCAATACAAGATCCCTTAGTTCATATTTCTAAAAACAAAAAAACATGTTAACCCTCTAGAGGCCACAGTTTTGCTTCAATCTTTAGGAAACTTTGCCAGAATGTTTGTCTTGATTTATCACTCACGTTTGGATATGGGTCATGTCAGGTCAAAAACTAAGTCTGTAGGTCAAATATCATTAAAATGAGGTCACAGTTTTGCTTCAATTTTCATGAAACTTTGCCTGAATGTAATGATATCTTGATCATGTTAGAATATGGGTTGTGTAAGGTCAAAAAACATAAACTGGGTCAAACTTGTTTAAAATCTTGTTTTCAAAATTTTGCGTCCGTCTTCATGAAATGTTACCAAGTTGTCTTGATGATACCTCAGTCTAGTTTGGATGATGATGTGATATAGTTCGAACAAATTGACCTGAGACTGGCGAACTCTATTAACATAATTTCACACCCGACTGAATGCATGTATTTATCTTCCCCGTCTCCCGAAAATGACGATATTGTTATTCAATACATAGAGGTCGGTAAATAGGTCGCAATTCACGGGATGCCGAAAATTCACGAAAAGTTTACGAAAGCTGACATATTAGGCGATAACATGGACTAATTTATTCCTTGCATAAAGGTCAGTCTCGGGTCAATTTGTTTGAACTATATATGGAATCAAAAGCTAGATTTCTTTCCAATCTGTTTGTGCACTCTAAAAGTTAAGTTTGAATATAGGTCATATCAGGTCAAAAACTAGGTCACTAAGTCAGATTTTTAAATCTGTTTATGCACTCTAAAGGCTACAAATGACTCAGGTGAGTGATTAAGGGCCATCTTGACCCTCTTGTTCTCTAAAACATGAAAAACAAAGATTGTCATCATTTCAAGAATTTCCCATTTCGCTCAAAGGGTTCAAAATAATATTATTGTACCTCATTAAAATTCACGAGTATTTCAAGAATTCTGATTGGTCAAGGGCATGCCACACAGTCATGGCCCGCTATAATATTCCCCTATGATGTGACTGTCGTCTGCTCAAAAGTACAACTGTGCTGGTCACATGCACTGGTACAATTCGGTATAATGAATCATTTGTTACCTTTGTGCGAGGGGAATAATATGTACACCCGAGCAGGTTACTGTTAATGATTACCCTGCTCAGGTGAACAAATCATCATATTCCCTTCACGCCTGAGGGTAATAATATAATGTTATTAATCAAGTAATTTCGTATTGGCCCAGTTACAGGTCCGAGGTCTGCTGTATTGGCACGAGGCCGAAGGCCGAGGCCAATACAGCTGACCGAGGACCTGTAACTGGGCCAATACGAAATTACTTGATTACCAATGACAATTTTATTAATTGACGCAATTAAAAACATGATTTATGATTTTTGAATATTGGTTGACCTTGTGTAATATAGGACAACCTACCTGCTTGAATGCACAAATCGTCACATTCCCCTAACACAAGGGCAACAAAATAATGATGTACACTGGTCTGTTGTAGGTCCAAACAGTGCCGTGAGAGAATGAGCAAGCTAGACTGGATCTACAGAAGATTTCTTGTCACACAGATTTTTACGAAAGGCTGGGGAAAACCTGACAATCTGAGGAGGTATGAGTCTTTGTGGACAACCAGAATTTTCATTTTAAATTGATCCAGGGCAAAACTCATCTGCAAAGACATTTCTTGCACACCAGATCAGGAAATCCATAGTTTTAGCTTTGGATAGAAATTCTGTTCTAACCTTGGTGTTCTTACCCAAAATCGAATATTCTCGCATGTTTGATAAATGCACTGGTTGAATACGACCTTTATGTTGACATCACAGCATGTTACATGATGTCACTAAACATTCCTGTAGTGTCATCACAATATGGCGGACGTCGGTGACCAAAGTGACCGCAGCATTAAAAATCTGCGCTAAGAAATGGAAGGTATGTAAGAAAAAGAATCCTACAACCAGAAAAGTCCGTCCCTCGGGATCACTGTGACCCTCGGGACGGATTTTTCCATCCACCCCTCACATCCATATAAGTTTTTTAAATCCAACCAGGGAAGACTGGAATCTGCAGCCATTTGTTCATCACTAACAAATGTTGATATAGTGCGAACAATTTAACCTGAGACTGACCTTTATGCAAGGAATAAATTAGTAATTGTTATCGCCTAATACGTCGCCTTTCGTAAACCTCTCGTGAATTTGCGGCATCACATGAATAGCGGTTCATTTACCGACCTCTATGTATTGAATAACAATATTGCCAAATTCGGAAAATGACGAGGACAAATATATGCATTCAGTCGGGTGTGAAATTATGTTAATGGAGTTCAGAAGTCTGAGGTCAATTTGTTCGCACTATAGTTTATGTTACTGTTACTTTCATAACCCCAGATAAGAGGGGGTATCCAAATATTATTTTCCTTATTTCTGCACGAAAACATACGTTGTGGGTACTTTTTAGAAGCACTGGCTAAGATGCGTCTAATGAGTACCCTAAAGATACGTTTTGGTACAGAAATAAGAAAAATATCAGTACTTTGTAGATGAAAAAAGCACCTTATCTGGAGCTACCGGGGTATTATAATTAGCTCTTCTCTTGCTGAATATTCATTTAAGCCATACCCATTTCTGTCTATCAACCAATCAAATTACTTGATGTAATTTATTGCTACAAATTTATAAACTAAATGTCAAACAGTGTAGATCCTGATCAGATGGCTTCTTCAGAAGCCATCTGATCTGGATCTACACTGTTTGCAAAGATAGGGGTTGTCGTGAACAGCAAGATAAGGGTTAGGTAAGGTGAGATGAACGTGACCTATATCTTGCGTCACTAGGTGTCCAACTGATATTGGCATACAGCTGGACAAGGCCTCCTGTTCTTGCAACAGGTAAGGGTAGAGGGGGAATGTTGTTTTTTCTTCTGTTTCTACATTTCCATTCACTTTCTTTTTTCTTCCCTGTCTCCCTTTTTCATCTTCTTCTATCTCTTCTGTTTCTATTCTCCCTTTCTTTGGGAGATGATAAAAAAAACAACACAAGAGTTGACGTGTGTGAAACACCTAACAATCAGTCTATCAGTAAAACGTTATTAAATATGGCATACCGTAACCGCCCTAATTACCGCACATGCTCCTATAAGCGCACAGCAAAGCTTTTTTTGAAAAGGAAATGCATAAGTAATCTCCCCTTGAAGCTCTCATAGTAAATCTATAAAAACTTACCATTATTTCTTCCAATAGTGAAGGCAATGCTTAAGTATCTTTTTCCGTCCCATGAAATATTAGTATGCATTATCTTGGAAGCTGTTGTTTTCGTATCAAGTGTGCGCTAATTAGATAGATTTTTCACCATGATTTTATGACATGATTTTGAAAAAACTAAGCGCACAGTGCGGTAATTAGGGCGAATACGGTACATTTACTTCTGTTGAAAAGGACTGGATAGACATGGTTTATTGATAAGCTGAAGACATGTAAGTTACATAGTCAATTTCTTCTCGGGAGAAGAAACTGACTGCAGGTGGGGGCTGTTGGGGGAAGAACCAGCCTGTTACACGGGAACCATAATTATGCAACCATTAACCGCATGGTATCCATAACATTTTCAAAATTGTAGCTAGAATGTTACTTAAAAAAAGGAATTTTATCTATAAATGCACAACTAGTATAAAACAGCTTGACTTCCGGAATTTTGGATCTTCTGATATTAAACAAATATGTTGCCGAAAAATATGGTACATATATGCACCTACTTTTCATCCATTTTAATCAAATATCTGTTAAACAGGTAATTAGGTTAAATATGGGAGTTGACGTCGTTTGCAAGAGTTTCAGATGCCTGTCCGTCATTTTCTGCACTGTAATGGGGTTCAACTGTAATGAGACTCGAGTTTAACTCTTAAGATGTCAATCAAAACAATCCTCATCTGATTTGTTGTTTGCTGGTTACTTTAAAAGTCATTGTTGTAGTCTGATCAGGGTCCACACTGTTTGCCTGTATCATATGCTGTATGCAAAATATTTTTCGAAAGCTTGCAAAAAGAAGCAGCAGATGAAATAAAATTAATGACTTACTTTAAAAATAATGAGAATGCTTAAATGTCAAGAAGATCTACCTTGGACTGTTTGGTTTATGTCATTCTTCAGTACCTCGGTACCACCCAAGTACCACCCTAACAGACAGCTCTATCTATCTATCTATATATCCTGCAGCACCCTCTCGCGAGGATTATGTGCAGCTCGGAATAGAATATAAGAATCTTATATGGGTGTCAGGGGTGGATGGAAAACTCCGTCCCGAGGGACACTGTCCGGCATCACGAGGCTTGCCTCGTGATCCCGGGCAGTGATCCCGAGGGACGGATTTTTCAATCCACCCCTCACACCCATATTGGATTCTTTTTCTTGCATACCTTCCATTTCTTAGCGCGGATTTTAATGCTGCAGTCACTTCGGTTACCAACGTCCGCCATATTGTGTTGACACTGCAGGAATGTTTAGTGACGTCATGTAACGTGCTATGACGTGAGCCTTAACGACGGCGCATACGAGGTCGTAATCAACCTGTGCATTTATCAAACACGCGATTATATTCGATTTTGGATCGGAACACCAGGGTGAGAACATAAATTTCTATCCCAGGGTAAAATCACGGATTTCCTTGTCTGGTGTGCAAGAATATTTGTTGCAACCATTACGCCCATGAAAGACTTTTATAGTATACTGGTATTATTCATTATCTGCTGCTCTATACTAATGCTATTTCTTTAATTTGTTTTACAGGATTTTTAATTTTCGAAAGAAGATATCTAACAGAGACATATGTCAACATATGGTAGCTAAAGACCATCCTGTTTATATTGACAAGGTAATCATGGCACGGATCGTAAGCATTTTTGTTCGTACACCAAACATGAAGGTGCACGTTTGTTTTACAATACTACAGACTCCTTTGCCGGCCTCAATAGCTCAGTCGGATGCGCGTCTGACTGGTGATCAGGAGGACGCGGGTTCCATAGCTGCCGGGATCAGCAAAATTCTTTCGTGGAGATTGATCATGAAATCTTTTCTACGGTCATTTTCTCCCTTCCCTTCCACTGATTTAAGAAGGGCAGTTCTCAGTTTCTGAAGAAAGAATGTACACTATACTAGTTAACCACTTATGCATAAGCCTGCCCAGGAAAAGATATGTAAACTGGCCGGCTCAAAAATGACCTAGTGTTGACTGGGTCGTTAAATACAAACAAGCAAACAAACTACAGACCCCTTTAATGATTTCAACCCTGTAAAAGGTATGAATACTGTTAACCCTTATCTTGCTGTTCACGACAACCCCTATCTTTGCAAACAGTGTAGATCCAGATCAGATGGCTTCTGAAGAAGCCATCTGATCAGGATCTACACTGTTTGGCATTCAGTTTATGAATTTGTAGCAATAAATTACATCAAGTAATTTGATTGGTTGATAGACAGAAATGGGTGTGGCTTAAATGAATATTCAGCAAGATAAGGATTAAAATCTTAAAAACTCAGACACCATGAGGACTTGCTGTAATTCTTCTAAAATTTAAACAAACTTGTTTCACAATCCTGCAAGGAGTCCAAAAGTTGCAAACAGAATAGAAAACAGTGTAGACCCTGATCAGACTCCTCCTTGAGGAGCAGTGTAGTGTTTGCTTAGGCCTATCTGTCCCAAAACTTTGGATCATTAGGATACATAATGGATTTTTGTTTGTTTGAATTGAGGTTTATCGTCCCCACCAACACTATTTAGGTCATTTTGGAGATGGTGCTTCCATTTTGTTTGATTTTTACCCGACAGCGAGACGAAATGACATCTCAAGCCCTGCTGCACCACTTTGCCTGGGCAGGCTTAGATAGTTTACTAGTACTCATGTGGTCAGTTTCAGCTCTGCGTGGAAGCACCATGCAGCCCAATCTATTTCTCTAAGCCCCCATGGGCGAGGGCCCACATAATGGATTAATATATATTATGCAAACAGTGTAGATCCAGATGAGATGGCTTATATATAAGCTTGCCATGACAGAGTGTGGTTATGTAAATTGACTGGTTCAGTATGGCCAAAATAGTGTTGACTGGGCTGAAAATCTTCTTGGTTTGTTTAAAAGAAGGATAACAATTTCAGGGGAGGAAACTTTTTCAAAAATATTAAGCTTACCAGAGCCGACGGCTCCGGGGGAGCTTATAGTATAGGCATTGGTCCGTTATCCGTCTTGGTCGTCTGCGTCGTCAACATTTTCAAACAACATCTCCTCTGAAACTACTTGGCCAATTGAAACCAAATTACATGTTGAGCCTCTATGGGAAGGGGGAACAAAAGTATCTATGAGGACTGGGTCACATGACCAATATAGCCGCCATGCCCATATATGGTAAAAACCTTTAAAAATCTTCTTCTCAAGAATCGAATAGCCGATGATCTTGAAACTTGGTATGCAGCATCAGGGACTTGGGCCCTACCATGTTTGTTCAAATGATGACCTTTGGTTGACCTTGACCTGTTTTACGTCACGGTCAAATTTGGTCACTTAGACATTTGTATCAAAAAAGGCAAAACAGAGGATTTTTCTGATTGCATGGTAGCTAGTGGCATCAGAAATGGTATTTGCAATCAGCTGAGTGGAAGTTTACCAGTTCTAAAGGTCAAGGTCATTTACCGACCTTTGATCAGGACAGCTCAGATTCAGTATTTTTATCTCCTTCTTCACTTAAACTACTTGGCCAATTGAAACCAAATTACATGTGGAGCCTCTATGGAATGGGGGAACGAAAGTTTGTTCATGAGGACTGGATAATATGACCAATATGGCTGCCATGTCCATATATAGTAAAAACCTTTGAATATCTTCTTCTCAAGAACCGAATGGCCGATGATCTTGAAACTTGGTATGCAGCATTGGGGACTCAGGCCCTACCAAGTTTGTTCAATGATGACTTTTCGTTGACCTTGACTTGTTTTATGTCAAGGTCAGATTTGATCACTTAGACATTTGTGTGGAGAAAAGGCAAAATAGTGGATTTTTCTGATTGCCTAGTCGGCTGTGACATCAGAAATGATATATCTTCTTCTCGGCCCCTGCCCATCAGGGCTTGAAGAAATATATGGGCTGCATGATGCTTCCACGCAGAGCTGAAACCGACCCGCACATGAGTCCTGGTAAACCGCTTAGAGGATCAAAGCCAGCCCAGGCAAAGCGGTGCGAGTCGGCCTTGCCACGCTTTTAAACCCTATTGGTTTCATTGGGAGGCAGGGCTTGAGAAGTCATTTCATCTCAGTGTCGGGTAAAAGTCCCACAAATTGGAAGCAACGTCCCCAAAATGACATTTACAGTGTTGACAGGGACGTTAAACCTCAAATCAAACAAACAAACAAAAATATATCTTCTTCTATCTGGTGGGTTGACTGAAACTAAATTACATGTGGAGCCTTTATGGGTAGGGGGGAATGAACATTGTTCGTAAGGACTGGGTCACATGACCAACATGGCCGCCATGCTCGTATATGGTAAAAACTTTAAGAATTTTCTTCTCAGGAACCAAATAGCTGATGACCTTGAAATTTGGTATGTAGCATTGGGGACTCAGGCCCTACCAAATTGGTTCAACTGATGACCTTTAGTTGACCTTGACCTGTTTTACATCAAGGTCAGATTTGGTCACTTAGACATTTGTATCGGAAAAGGACAAGACAGTGGATCTTACTGATTGCATGGTAACCGCTCGCATGAGAAATATTATTTACAATCAGATGAATGGAAGTTAATCAATTCCAAAGGTCAAGGTCATTACTGACTTATGTCTTTGATGGCTCAGATTCAGTATTTTTATCTTCTCCAGTAAAAGAGCTGTGCTGATTGAAACCAAATTACACGAAAAGCCTCTATGGGAGTGAGGCAATTAAACATTATTTGTGGTATTGTTGTCACATGATCCAGATGGGCACCTTGCCTGTATATGGTATAAACCACATGACCTCTGGTGAGGGTAGTGGCCCATGGGCCTCTTGTTTTTTGTTCCTTTTCAGTAGGGATCTACTCTTAAAGGAAAGAATTTGTTCCTATGGACCCCTTTTTCAAAGTTGTTTGCATTAAAGGAAAGAAAACAGAAAGCCTCAATTGTAGAAACTGCTAGAATGTATTCCTGATAAATCCGTATTTACAGGCTTCCATGGCCTTGTGGTTAAACATGCTGAATCTTAATATTAAGTTCATTCAGAGCTGTGTTCTTGAGCCTTGCTTGGGTCACATGTGAGTACCAAGTACTGCAAAAGAACGTCAGGTGATTTTTCTTCAGGTACTCCAGTTTTTATTCACCTCTGATTTACCATTGGCTCAATATAATTGTGTACAATCTCAATAAACCATAAATCTGCTAGGTGTATCCATTCTCTTTAACCCTTATCTTGCTGAATATTCATTTAAGCCACACCCATTTCTGTCTATCAGCCAATCAAATTACTTGATGTAAATTATTCTACAAATTCATAAACTGAATGCCAAACAGTGTAGATCCTGATCAGATGGCTTCTTCAGAAGCCATCTGATCTGGATCTACACTGTTGCCATCTGATCTGGATCTACACTGTTTGCAAAGATAGGGGTTGTCGTGAACAGCAAGATAAGGCTTCTTCAGAAGCCATCTGATCTGGATCTACACTGTTTGCAAAGATAGGGGTTGTCGTGAACAGCAAGATAAGGGTTAAGCAGTAATTTGTATACTTGATATATTGAAATATGTTCTTCAGGAGACAAAGACAAATGGGTACAGGCTTCTTGATGGACACTTCTTGTCTCCCTTGGTCTCTTTTATGCCAGATATTGTGCCTAAAGAAGTTCAGGTTGCCAGGTAAGTAACAATACAGAAATAAATGCTATTTTGATATGTTTATTTGTTAATCCATTTGTCTCCCCTTTGTAGAGTACCGGCCTTTGTGGCCTAGTGGGTAGGAGTGTGGCAGGTGATAGAATTCATGGTCATGAAACAAATTATTGTTGAGCTTCAGAAAATAACTCATAATTATGAGATACAGATGACTCTCGCTATCTCTACTTCGGCTATCTCTTGATCATTAGGCTGCTTACCACTCTGGGTTTCAGCCCTGCTTGGGTCAAATGTGAGATGCCAAGTTTTGCAGCAGAAAGTCTGGTGCTTTTCTCTGGGTACTTCCGCTTTTGCCCATCTCATCACCGATCTGCTCAAAATATGTGAAATAACCTAGAAAGGGTCATGAACCCAAACCAGAAAAATCTTGTTTTGGTAAAATATTCATCTTGACTGAATTGCTATAGTGGTCACAGCAAGATTGAGATTTATGCCAGTCCCTCATACAGGCATCTAAATAGAAACATTCTATATTTAAAGCAAGTAGCTTGTGAAAGGAATTTAACATATGTCTGCACTTGAACTGTAAAATTGTAAATACTTTGGCCACCATTTGAGATGTTCCCTGTGAAATACTTGTCATAGGGTATAGGTATGTAGCACACTTTTACTGCTTTGCATTACAAGTCGGCTTTTATAGCGACACGGTAGAGTGTTTGCTTGTCACTCCGCCAACCCGGGTAAAGATGATAAGGATGTTTTTCACCTGTTACATTTGGAACCCACCGTAAATAACCCACTTGTGCATTTGAACTTGATAATCACTTCAGACTCCCAGAAATTCGAGGACAAATTTCAATGTGGCGGGGGAGAATGTCATAGCGTATAGGTATATGACCACAATTGTACTGCCTTGCGGTTTGTTTGTTTGTTTCTTTTGGAGTTTAATGGCCCAGTCAACACTATTTAGATCATTTTTTGAGCCAGTCAGTTTACCTATCAACACTTTCCTGGGCAGGCTTATATGTAAGCGGTTATCCAGTACAGTGCACATTCTTTTGCCAGAAACTGACAACTGCCCTTCTTGAATCAGCGGAAGGGAGAGAATGACCGCAGAAAAGATTTCATGATCAATTTCCACGAAAGAATGTTGCCGACCCCGGCGGGAGTCAAACCCGGGTCCTCCTGATCACCAGTCAGACATGCATCAGACTGAGCCACCGAGGCCGGCCACTGCCTTGCGGTACAAGCCGGCTTTTATATCGAAGTGGTATAGTGTTGGCCTGTCACTCTGGCAACCCGGGTTCGATCCCCAGCCGGGTAAAGGTGATAAAGATTTTCTCACCTGTTACATACTTTTGACTTAATCAGAATTTAAAGGACAAAATATGAACAGACTGAAGTAACAATCAACAACGGGCTTATTTGACAGGTTAGTTTTTTTGTCGACTAGTTTCGGTCATACAATGACCTTTTCAAGTCACTGTACAGAGTGAGATGTTTACTGAAGTATAAAAAACTGGGTCAAAATAGTCACGTGGACAGAATTTGTTGGCTGTTAACTGGTTTTCAGGGTCAGCAGTAGACAAAATACAGGGGACTTCCCTAACCCAAACATGGATGATTTGTTTATAATAGACAGTTCAAACCCATTCTGGGGCCAGTTGTTCAAAGCATCGTTAGCTTAACGAGCTCGTTAGTGGTCATATTGTTAACTCTTCTAGCAAGTACAATATTGAAAACTTTGGTATTTTTGCTGAAAAAATGTGAGCAGCTTTTGCGTCCGCAAAAGCTGCTCACATTTTTTCAGCAAAAATTTCGGCATATTTGTCATATTTAATGATCAAAGTTTTAACGATACGTTAACTAACGACGTCGTTAGTTTTGAACAACTGGCCCCTGGTGTCCCTAGAGAACTCTTCATATGGCTTCAGATATCCATAGATTTAGGATAATTAATGGAGGTTTGTTTGATTTTATCTTGAAAATGTATGTTGTATTTACTCATAAGAATAGCCTCGGTGTCAGGGGCCATTCTAATGAGTGCTTACAATATTCCTTTATTATAACCCATTTTGTACCGGAAACCCCAAAACTGGTACCCTGGCAAACAGTGCAGGCCCAGATCAGATGCCGCAGAATGCGGCGTCTGATCAGGGCCTACACTGTTTGCAAAAAGTTGAGCCATTTTCCAAATAAAATTTGAAGAATTTGGACTCCTGCTATATATAGGAAGATTCCATTTGGTACAAAAAAGGTTAATATCAGCAGTTATGGGTAATCATCTTAGGGGCTCAAGAATGTGTTTGAAATAGCCATGGTAAACAATCCATCAGTATTTGAGCCATCAAAGTTTAACTTATTTGAATTACCCCTATCTAGACCACATTTTCATGGTCCTAAGATTTTTTTAAGTTTGGCTGTATATTTTTCTTGTGGTTGTAGAGGAGGGGGTTGTGTTATTACTGAATACAAGTCTTGTGTAGTTGTATTTTTTTTTCTTGGTAAAAATTGTCGTATCTTTTTCCACAGATTTCAGATGTTGTTACCTGCAGAATGGAAGTCAGACCTAAGGCCAGTATGTCTACATCTAGGGGGAACAGGAGACCATGTAAGGAAATTTTTTGTTCAGTTATGATAACACATCCCAAATATATACATGTAGTGCCTTCTTTTATACATGTGTACGGGCCGTGGAGGCCTAAAGAGTAAGAGTTCTGACTCTAAATCATTAGGTTTCTCACCACTGTGGGTTCCAGCCTGGCTCAGGTCACAGGTGAGATGCCAAGTTCTGCAACGGAAGGTCAGATGTTTTTTCTTTGGGTACACGGGTTCTTGCCCACCTCTGATTAATGATTGGCTTGAAATAAGTGAAATAATCTTCAAAGGGCCTTAACCCCCCCCCCTCCCAAAAAAAAAAAAAACTTTGATCTCCAAAGCCGTTATTTTTATGATGAAAATTTGTCATTTTTTTCTTGTTTATACCCCAGAAAGTAGTGCTCATTCAAACCATCACATTGAAGTGTTTCAAAAAAGCCTTAGCACCTAGTGTTGACCCTCATCAGAAGCAGTCTGATCAGGACTGTTTGCCACTGAGTATAGGTCTTCAGATCAAAATATATACAGTCACACTTCAATGGCTCGAAAACCTTATGGCCATGAAAATTTAAGAGATGGTAGTTTCGAGCCACTGGGGTTTGATTAAAGTGCCAGGTCGTGAAGCATGACAGTGATACCTTTTCCATTTTCTTTGAAATAAAGGTATATCATGCGTACTGATTAGATTTTCCTCATTGAGGCAATTCTAATGAGTATAAACAACATACATTTTAAAGATAAAATAAGATAGGAATCCCAAATTGATTAATATCTGCTGTTATTGGAAACTGTTGCTAGGGACTCAACAGTGAAACAACCATGGAAAATGAACCATCTGTGTTCCAGCTATCAAAGCTTCACAGTAATGCATAGCATAGTTTATGATATTAAAAGACTCATTAAAAATGTTCAGATATTAACCCATTTAGTACCGGAAACCCCAAAAGGGTACCCTGGCAAACAGTGCTGACCCAGATCAGACACCGCAGAACACGGCATCTGATCAGGGCCTACACTGTTTGCAAAAAGTTAAGCTATTTTTCAAATAAATTTTGATGGAAACACAACCTGACACCCTTAATTTTGAAATGGACTCCTGCTATATATAAGGAGGAAGATTCCATTTGGTACAAAAAGGGTTAAAGGGTAAATCCAGTATATTTTATATTTTCAGGGGTTTTGGAGAAGAAAAAAGTTTATGGCAGGTCCTCTGTTGAAAGATGGAATAGCTTCTATTATTTTAGAAAATCCTTATTGTATCCTTTCCTTTTTGGCCAGTGAAGAAAGACATCAGAAAGCCTGTATTTAATCTTATGGGCCCCGTCAAGCGATTTTGATACTTATCGCCTATGCGAGCAGCGAAGGTTCAGGCGAGCCTGCGCAACCGCGCAGTCTTGCCAGAATCTTCGCTGCTCCCTCATACAAGCAGTGAATCAAGAGGAACCTTCAGACAGAAAGCCATATCCCTGGCCCCTCTGAATGGCTGGGCATGCGCAGTTAAACTTTGTCATGACGGAATGCTCAAAGACACAAATTCGCTTGGCGGGGCTCATATAAGGTCATTGTTATTTAGTGGATAACGTAATAACACTGGTGCGTAATGTCATGACACTGTCTGTGACAACCATATATTTTCCACTGAAATTCTTTAAAACGTCTTAGACAGTAATTGTTAAGAGATTAACAGAATCTAACACTTGTGGTCATATGATATGAAATTTATGAAAAGTTGCCAGAGCCTCAGCCCATAATTTTCATACTAAATGACCACTCCTGGAAGAGTCAGTATATATACAAGCCAAAACTCAGTTCATCTCGTCCTCATTCAGTCAAGATCGATCCCGGGCTTCTCCAGACTTTCGAATGAGTCTTTAAACAGAGGTCCCATCTCCATATGACCTTAGCTGTTGGTGAGACGTAAAACTCAAACACTCAAACTCATTCGGTCAACTCTTTTATTCCAGCATTTGATATAATGACAAAAGTTGTTACAAGGATAATTTCAGTGGAATGAGTCCTTTGATCAAGTAGAGACTAATTAACGGCAGTATTCCAGACTATTGTAATAAATACTTCCAAGAAACAAATGTTGTCGATGTCCACAGCATTTGTTTCTTGGAGTAAATGTTATGAGCATCTGTTTCAATCGCCTCACTGAGGGGATTCTGACAAATGTCCACAACATTTGTTTCTTGGTCTGGGAATGTGTGGCAGCCATAAAAAGTCTCCCTGCCCTATATCATAGTGTAGTTCATATTTTCTTGTCCTTTGGCATCATTGATTCTATTGTGGAATTTAGAAAATACTTGAGGGTCACTGATGAGGCCTAATTGGCCGAAACTAGCTAGTCTGGTCCAGAAAACATGCACACTTCATATTTTTCAGTTCTGTGGTGTATTCTTTGCTTCCAAAGGATAACCCCTTTATAGAACATATTTGGAGTAAATGTAATGAACACCTGTTACAATAGCCTCAATGTGGGGATTCTAACAAATGTCCACAAAATTTGTTTCTTGGAGTAAATGTTATGGACATATGTTCCAATTGCCTCAGTGAGGGGATTCTAACAAATGTCCACAACACTTCTTTCTTGGAGTAGTTAAGGGAAAAAGACCCTAAACATTACCTGTCAGGCTAGTCAAGCTGCACAGTCTTTTTAATGGCAAAATGTTTGGGAACAAATACAGTCATTAAAGCGAAGGATTTTATTTGATATATGGATAACCTTAGTATCTTGTGATTTAGGAAAAGCCAAAATATTTAAAATGTTTTGGACACTTGTGTGAAGATTAAGACCAGCCGTCACATTTATGCAGTCTGTGTATTTATGCTCAGTGACAACAAAAACTATGTCTCAGTACCAACTCAATCAGAATACACCCTTCTCCTTGCACTGAAAAAAGAAGCTACAATTCAGGTCTTAATAGCATGATCTGGCCTCGGTAGCTCAGTTGAATGCACATTCTTAACCAGTGCATTGCATGTTCATTCCTCAGAAACTGACAACTGTCCATTGTGAATCAGTGAAAGTGAGAGAAACACTATAGAAAAGGTATTATGGTCAATATCCACAAAAGTATGTTGGTAACCCGTCAGATCTCAAACTGGTTACCTCATAACCAATGGGTTGCACATACATGTATGTCTGAATATTTAGGGTTAATATGGTATTTCTCTAGATGTTGTTTTGGGACAAGCAAATGCTCAGAACATAATTTTTATCTTCTCAGAATGCTACCCATTTTGACCATTGAAGAAGCATATTTGATGTCTCCTATGGGACCATGAGTTTAAATTCACAGACTTGGAAAAGGCAAATTATTGGTACTTAACGATTTAAAAGTTATAGTTCCATAATACCTCAGTAAATTTATTCATATTTAGAGATAATGCTAGATATTGCCTCCAGATATGATTTTGATAATAAACTATATGAAAGTCCGGCATTTAGAAAAAAAATAAAAAAAATCCACTTTGTAGACAATCCAGTTTGTAGACAGAGTGTGAGAATGATGCTACATGTACATCGCCCTGAGATATCTCTTGTTTCAAAACAGATTCTGATATTGCCTCACAGAATTATCTTTAACTTTCTCACTAGATGGTTGTAGAAAGCCTAAAGAGCAGTTGTAAGTATATAAGCCAGTTCATAAGCAAAGGTTGCTTATTGCATAAATGACTAGAGAAGGCTCAGCTGAGTCTGTGCAAGCAACTAACAGGGCTAGATAGCTTATTAGGGCCCCGCACTGAAAGTGTGGGTGCCCTATAGTAATCACTCTGTCCGTCCGTCTGTCTGTCTGTCTGTCTGTCCACAAATTTCTGATAGCGCTGCCGGGGCCCTAGTCAGTTTCACTGACAGCTCTAGTTTGATGTACCTTTTTCTCCTGTGTGAAACTCCCGTAAGTTCTCCACTACATTTCTGCGAGCAGCAAAGACCCTGGCGAGACTGCACATACATTGCCTATGCAATAGTTACCCTTTTTCCATGGTCTGGTTCAAATTGGCTTTGTTGTCTTTTCACTTACGAGTTCATGAAATAATGTCTTTGTTCATCTGAACTGGGACATGTCTGTATTTTCAAGAAGGGAATGTAGTTTGTAAAAAACATATCCGTTCAAAATTAACGGTGTTGTTAGTTAACATTACATTTAAATATGACAAATATGCTCACGTTTTTGCTGGAAAAAGTGTGAGTAGCCTATGCTTCGAGAAGCAATTGCAAATACAAAAGCTGCTCACATTTATTCAGGAAAAATATCAAGACCGTTAGATATTGTGCTTGCTAGAACAGCTAACCATCATGTGAACCAGTCCGTGAAATGAAGACCCCCCTATACCCCACTTTATATAGAGAAAACTGGGGTTTAAGGGGGTGAACATTATTTTTCTTATTTCTGCTCCAACACATAGGTTGTGGGTACTCGTAAGAACTGCCTCAATGAGGCGGTTCTAACGAGCACCCACAACCTATGTTTGCAGTATTTATAAGAAAAATATCACAGATTTTCATCAGAAAAATGGCCATTTTGGAGATGTGAAAAAATGCACTATGTCGTACGGGTGTGTTATCGTAATGCAATTTGACTATCAAAGAACTTGTTAAGCAAACTATGGGCCCAGATAATGTAGATCTGTAATATGGTTCACTATAGCATACCGTATTTACCATATATTTTCTTATCTACCATATGTACGTCTGTTTGTTTGCATTGGAGTTTAACAGCCCAGTCAACACTATTTAGGTCATTTTGAACTGGTCAGTTTACCTATTCAACTCCTGGGCAGGCTTATACGTAAGCGGTTAACCAGTACAGTGCACATTCTTTCGCCAGAAACTGACAACTGACCTTCTTGAATCAGCAGAAGGGAGAGAATGACCGAAGAAAAGATTTCACGATCAGTCTCCACAAAAGAATGTTGCCGACCCTGGCAGGTATCGAGCCCCTGTCCTCCTGATCACCAGTCATCCAACTGAGCTACCGAGGCCGGCATTTACCATATGCAATTGGACAGATAGGTCTGAGCAAATAATGTGAACCCAGATGAGACACTGCAAAATGATGTGTCTTATCAGGTTCTATACTATTTTTAGACACATCAGGCAGTAAATTGTTCCAATTTTTAATCAAGTATGGAAAGGGTTTGAGGTGTCCAAATATTTAGGGTAAATACATTAATACATAGAGGATCTTACATGAGTGTTCATGTATTATTGAATTTATTAAATGAGTTGAGGAAAAGGGATAAAATGCAAGGCTATGCCGAGCATTTTATGCCTTTTCCTCAACAAGTTTAATAAATTCAATAATACATGAGCACGAATGCAAGATTCTGTTTATCATATGACATTTAAAACGTATTTTTTTCATGATAGTTTTACAAAAATGTCAATATTCCGCCATTAGTAAACGTATATGTAACGTTACGGGGCGTATCTAACTAATTTGCATATTTTATCCACTAGTGGATTATTGGATTTATTGCATGGCATTATTACATTCTAAGACGCGACATCATATTATAAAATTTATAAGACTACCACAAACACAGGAGGAAATTCTTTAATCTCAGTGTAGACCCTGTTGATAGTTGTCTCCCCTGATGATGCATACATTTTCCTTAACCCTTTTTGTACTGAATGGAATCTGCCATCTCCTAACACCTCAGCTCCTTACCATACTTGTTCTAAAATTTGAAAATGTACAATTTACTTCCCTATACTGTGTCTATAAATAGCTGGATGAGTAGCATATAGTGTAGACCCTGATGAAACACAGTTTGCTAAGGGGTGTCTGTCTAAAAATATGCAGTTAATATGCTTGACCATTTTTAAGAAATTGATTTAAAATTGGCTGAATGTTTGGCAAACAGTATAGTATTTGATTGATTGCTGTGTTGTGCAGAGTCTGATCATGGGCTGCACTGTTTGCCAGTGATCCGTTTAATGGATTTTCATATGACAGTTACCCTGATGGCCTCTATTATCACTGCATCTTTACTATGATCTGTCCTAGCTCAAGGTCTAGACAGAATTTTACTGCACAAGTATTGTTTGTTTGTTGATTTGAGGTTTAACATCCCTGTCAACACTGTAAAGGTCATTTTGGAGACATTGCTTCCAATTTTGTGGGACTTTTACCTGACCTTGAGATGAAATGACATCTCAAGCCCTGCTGCCCATGAAACCAATAAGGTTTATTAACAGGGACGGGCCGACTCACACCGCTTTGCCTAGGCAGGCTTAGATCCTCTAAGCGGTTTACCAGTACTCTTGTGCAGGTCGGTTTCAGCTCTGCGTGGAAGCATCATGCAGCCCATCTATGTCTTCAAGCCCCGATGGGAGGGGACTGTTCCTGCACAAGTAAAGATAGAACAAACTTTTATCTTAGCCAAGTACATGTCTGTGGGAAAATGGTCTTCAGTTTTGCTTCAGTTTTTGTGATTCAAAAGTAATATGCAAAGTTACACATCAAACAAACTGTTGTCATATATATTATTTTTTTTCAGAGAAAGATATGATTTTTTTTTTCCCAGAGCAAAACTGGCTTCACATTTCACATGGGTAATCTCTACATAGCAGACAATCACATGAGATTTTGCCTGTTTGTCAGAAGATATACATGAAGAGTCAAGCCTTATTTCCTGCACATTACGATAACACACCCATGCGTCAAAGTGCATTTTTCACATCTCCAAAACGGTCAATTTTCTGAAGAAAATTTGTGATAGTATTCTTATTTATACTCAAAACGTAGGTTGTGGGTACTCGTTAGAACCGCCTCATTGTGGCGGTTCTAACGAGTACCCACAGCCTATGTCTAGGAGCAGAAATAAGGAAAGTAATGTATACCCCTGTAAACCCCCGTTTTCTCTATATAAAGTGGGGTGTAAGGGGGTGTTTATTTCATGGACTTGTTAGCGTGATGATGTATCTGCAACTGTGATCTGTTACATTGTGATTGGTAGTATAACAGTTAAGGGGAATGGGAACACCTGGCACATTTTTCCGCAGATAGCTCCCCCCCCCCCCCCCCCCCCCCTGAAGGTGTACCCATTCCCCTTAAGACATTTTCCTCTGATGATTTTCAGGCGATCCAGTTTACACAATGTCAGTGACCTGTTTGTGATGGGAGGTGGGCTTATCCTGGAATCTCTAGTCCTGTTCAACTGGTGTGAGAGGATGGGTTATGGCCCTTTAGGGGCCTCTGGTATCTCTATGGGAGGACATGTAAGTTATTTTTCAGATTTGAGAGGATCTGTTGAGTTGGAGAATTTGATAATATTGGGGTGACACGTCACAGGAACATAAAGCCATCCTTCACATACATCAACTAATCTCTAGCTGTTTACTAGGGAATATAATTTCTTGTTCCTTTCAAAAATACTTATAATTCAATATCACCAAACCCTAGGTTCAGGCCATTGGGTGGGGCTGCAGGATCCAGAATTTGATCACCTTCTCTTTAAAATTTTAGAGCAAAGCTTTCGAATGTTCAAATTTCACCATCAACTGGCCAGAGCCATTTCTTATGCAGAATATAATCACACAGTAGGATGAACTTTTATTCCATAACACCTGTCCCAAAAATTTTAAAAAACTTCCATGTGTTAATGTGAAAACATAGGTAGACAAGCTGAGAAACAGGCGAGTTATGATGTCCTACAACAACTATTGATTTATTCAGAAATATCATAAAATCTTTTGGGCCCCGTCAAGCGATTTTGGTACTTATCGCCTATGCGAGCAGCGAAGGTTCAGGCGAGCCTGCGCATCCGCGCAGTCTCGCCAGAACCTTCGCTGCTCGCCCATACAAGCAGTGAATCAAGAGGAACCTTCAGACAGAAAGCCATGTCCCTGGCCCCTCTGAATGGCTGGGCATGCGCAGTTAAAATTTGTCATGAAGGAATGCTCGAAGACACAAATTCGCTTGGCGGGGCTCTTTTAAAGCCTATAGGCTTCTCTATCTCTTGTTGACTCACATATTTTGAATATCCCTGCTAGAAGTCAAAGTGACTGAAGAGTAAATTCTATCCTTTAAGGGGAATGGATACACCTTCAGGGGAGCCAACTCCTGCAAAAAGTATTCTTGTCTCCCATGTCAATAGGGGTCAGCCCTTAAAGGAAGGAATTTTGCTCCAGAGGAGGAAACTTTCCTTTAACCCTTATCTTGCTGAATATTCATTTAAGCCACACCCATTTCTGTCTATGAACCAATCAAATTACTTGATGTAATTTATTCCTACAAATTCATAAACTGAATGTCAAACAGTGTAGATCCTGATCAGATGGCTTCTAAAGAAGCCATCTGATCTGGATCTACACTGTTTGCAAAGATAGGGGTTGTTGTGAACAGCAAGATAAGGGTTAAGGGTCGACACCCTTTTTTGTGCGACAGAGCTTAGGAAGTCTCAAAAGTTGTCTCCCTTTGAAAAATGGCGTAAAAATCTTCCAGGTGTATCCATTCCCCTTATTTTTGAGGGAGGTGAAATATTTTTGTTATAAGCATTGCCTTCCATTTAAGCATATCCATTCTATTGAACTTGTCCATGTGTTCAATCAATGTACACAGCTGAGTAGCATACATACAAATGAATCATAGTTTTACAGAGTTCTTGACTGAGTTGTTTAAAGCATCGTTAGCTTATTAAACTCAATTGTGGTAGAAATGTAACTATTCTAGCAAGAAAAATATCTTATACTCAGATATTTTTTCTGGAAAAATTTGAAAAGCTTTTGCAAAATCATATGCTTCTCTTTTTCAGCAAGATTATTAGCATATTAGTCATATTAAAATCAGGCCACCACCCGTCTGGGCTTGAAGAAATAGATGGGCTGCATTATGCTTCCACGCAGAGCTGAAACCGATTGCACACGAGTACTGGTAAATTGCTTAGAGGATCTAAGCCTGCCCAGGCAAAGCGGTGCGAGTCGGACTGTCCATGCTTGTAAACCTTACTGGGGTGACAGGGCTTGAGATGTCATTTCATCTCAATGTCGGTTAAAAGTCCCACAAAATTGGAAGCAATGTCTCCAAAATGACCTTTACCATGTTGACAAGGATGTTAAACCTAAAATCAAACAAACGAACATATTAAATCAATTATCAAAGTTTTATCGATATATTAACAGATTTATGTATCCTTAATAGCTGTTCAGTTGGGCTACGTTGTTCAAAGCATTGTTATTATTATCGAGCTCATTTATGGTCCAACTGTTGGCTGTCCTAGCAAGTACAGTATCCAATACTCTGTAGCCAGTTGTTCAAAACTAACAACGTCGTTTGTTAACATATCGTTAAAACTTTGCTCATTTATTATGGCAAATATGCTATTATTTTTGCTGAAAAAATGTGAGCAGCTTTTGCAAAAGCTGCTCACATTTTTTCAGCCAAAATAACAAAATTTCAAAAATTAAACTTGCTAGAACAGTTAATAATATGACCACTAACAAGCTTGTTAAGCAAACGGTGCATTTGCAAAAGCTACTCACAGTTTTTCAGCAAAAATATTACCATATTTTCCACATTAAATGATAAAAATTTTAACAGTATTTTAACTATCATCATTAGTTTTGGGCAAATTGATCCTGATGAATGCTTTGATTAGCTAGGAGAAACAACATGATGAGAAATCTGTTGGTAAAGCTTAGGGTTAAGTTGACTTGGTAACATTGCCTGTTTATCCATTGTAGATGGCATCCTTGGCAGCTACAAACTGGCCTAAGCCACTCTCACTTATACCTTGTCTTTCTTGGAGTACAGCTTCTGGAGTCTTTACAACTGTAAGTTGAAGTTTTTAATGTACATGTTCTATTTATTTCTACAACTGGTAAGTGGAGCACATACTGGTGAACTTTTAGCATTATCAAGTAACCCTTGGGGCCTCAACCCATTGGGGCTTGAAGAAATAGACTGGGTTGTATGATACTTCCACGCAGAGCTGAAACTGACCACAGATGAATACTGGTAAATCTCTTAGGTCTAAGCCTGCCCAGGTAAAGTGGTGCAAGTTAGACTGTCCCTGCATATAAATCATTTGTGGTTTGTTTGGGCAGTAGGGCTTGAGATGTCATTTCATCTTAATGTTGGATAAAGTCCCACCAAATTGAAAGCCACATCTAAAAAATAACCTAAATAGTGTTGACGGGGATGTAAAACCTTAATTCAGACAAAAGCAGAAGGCCGTTGTCTTATCTTTAACCAACCTTCATTTTCAAACAACTGTTCTGAAGCTAGTAGTCCAATTGAAGCCATTCAGTTTCTACTTCAGTGGCTCAAACACCTTTGGGAGCATGAGAGTGTGTTGGATAGAGGAGTAGTTCAAGCAACTGAGGGTTTCTCATATAGTGTCAAGCCAGGCATAATATGATAATTTAGAGATATCTTTTTTGATCTTCTGTTATATAAATCACCTTATGAATACATACAATACCAGGGTTATCCAAAAAGTAATGCAACCTATTAAATATTTTTGGAACCACTTACTGCACAATCATGAAATTTGGTATGTAGTTAGAACAGGATGCGTGCTACAGAATGATGTAAGTTTTGTGATTTCATTATTACTGACAGCATGACGTCGCGTGACACAATGACAGCATGGCGGCCAATTTTTCTTCCGAAGAACAGCGTACTTACATTAAATTTGAATTGTATCCTGGAAAGAAAGCGCAAGAAATTCACAGTGTTTTACAAGAAGTTTGTGGCAACAATGCCCTTTCTTATTCACAAGTAACCAGGTGGGTGCACCAATTCAGCAGTGGCAGGAACAGCATTAAAGACAGTGCTTGTAGTGGTTGAAAAATCTCTTTAAGTGACAAGAATCATGTGAAAAAAAGTTAGAGAAACCCTTAAAAAGGATCAACGATATACATGCGAGGAAGTAGCCCAGGAATTGGACATAAGACATGGAAGTGTTCATTCAATAATTCGGAACCGTATTGGAATGCGCAAGGTATTGGCCCGTTTGGTACCCCATCGTTTGACGTCCGATCAGGCGCAACGTCGTTTGAGTGCAGCCACCAACTTACTTTCTCGCTTTGAGTCAGAAGCAAATAATTTGGTTTCGAAGATTGTTGAGATGAACGAGATGTGGATGGGATCATACGAACCAGAAATGAAGAGACTGAATGGCACACACCGAATTCTCCCAGGCCCGCAAAGTTCCGGCACGTGCAAGGAAAATTTAGACGCTCATGATATTTGTATATGATATCCATGGTGTGCTAACCAGTCACAGGGTAGAAACCGGCCAAACCGTCAATGGTGCTTACTACAAGGACTAATTAAAAAAATATTGCAACCTACCATTCGTAAGAGGCACCCAGAACTTTTAACAGCAGGTCCAATCATCCTACATGATAATGCATCACCACATGTTTTGGAAGGGGTGATGTCACTTCTCGCGTCTTACAACTGGGAAACTTTGACACATCCACCTTATTCACCAGACATCAGTCCGTGTGATTATGGCCTTTTCCCAAGACTGAAAGAAAGTATGCGCAGAGTTGGAATGAGGAGTTAGAAGAGCTTGAAGATGTCGTGGCCGAGCAGGCGAGGGTGTATGAGCACAGTTGCCTAGCAACAGGAAGAAGCTCAGTCCGTTTGTGAATTGGAGACATACAGAGAACCCGCATTATAACGACAGTATTTTGCCCTTTTTAAAGAATCCCAGTTAGGAGTATGATAGGTTATAAAAGGTCTTTTCCACATATTTTCTCAAAAAAAAAAAAAATGTTATAGACATTTGTTAGAATTGCCTCGGTAAGATGATTCTAACAAATATCTATATCATTTGTTTCTTTGAGTATTAAATTACAATAATCTTTCATGAATATGGACTCTTTTTGGATATTTCCAACCCGAGGGAAGCCCACGCCGCCTGTAATCGAGGCTAAGCCTTGAGCTAAGTATTCATTCCATTGAAATTGTCCTTATAATGAGTTTTGCCGTGATAACGAATGTCCGTATAAAGAGTGTTGACTGTTTATTATCAAGTTGCAAAATCAAACTGACTGTTAAGAAATTGTCCTGAATAGTGACAGTGACTTTGCCATATGAGACCTGTCACAAGAAAACCTATTTCAGGGTTTGCAACCAGGTAAGACACAAACTGGCCTGCCCAGCTACAATGACTTCAAATTTAAGGGAAATTGGAACACCTTCAGGTCAGGCAACTCCTGCAAAAGTATTTTTGTCTCCCATGTCAACAGGGGTCAACTCTTAAAGGAAAGAATTTGCTCCTGAGGAGCAAATTCTTTCGTTTAAGAGTAGACCCCATTTTCAGTGGGACAGGGCTTAAAGAAAAGGGAACAGGAAGTCCTGAAAGTTGTCTCCCTTTGAAAAATGCAGAAAAATCTGCCAGTTGTTCCCATTCCCCTTAAGGTATAGACACTATAGATATTGTGCTAGCCAAGCAGAGAAGTCAGCAGGCTTATCAGACTACACATATGTTGTTCACAAATGGCAAAAACAGTATATGCCCCCCGAGAATCTTTGATTCGGGGGGCATATACTGCTGTAGTATTTGCCCTGTCTGTCTGTTTGTTTGTTTGTTTGTCTGTCCGGGCCAACATGTCAGGTTTAGGAGCTAGTGTCCAGATTGATAACAATAGAAAATGATTGGTAAACAATAAAATTCTGCCGTAAGTAAAAGGTTTTGGAGGTTAGCCCCTAAACCAAACAAAAGAAATAGCCCTTAAACCGACATGTTGGAACATCCGTGTCTGTTTGACTGTCTGTCCGTCACAAAAACTTTAACCTTGATTATAACTTCAAAAGTATATGACCTAGCCCCATGAAACTTCACACACTTATTCACCATCACAAGGGCTACATTTAGACCAAGGTCCATAACTCTGTTATCATTTTTGGCTGATATATATCCCCTTGAAATTTTGCAAAACTCAGAAATTGGCTCCAACTGGGGGCATTGGTCACCTATAGTGACAGCTCTTGTTGGTATGATGTAGCTGATATATTTCAGGAAGTATTAAGCAGTGCAAAGTTTTTCTTATCATGTAGCTGATATCCTTAGGACTGCCGGGCATTTTTGAAACCATGACTAAAATGGGGGTAGGGGAGAACATTTCGCCCTAGAACCTGATCTTTTGGGTCATTTAGTTTTGTCTAGCCCATTTTCAATAGGAGACAAAATATACTGTTTGGTATGTGAAAACAACCTTTCTGATGACGTCATAGGTCATGGCGCAGGGGTCACGCTATGCTAAAACATGCTCACGGACTTCTTTTTTTTTTTTTTTTTTTTTTTTTTTTGCGTTTTTCTCAACCTAATTTTCCTCTCTTTTTCTATCATTTTAGCTTATGTGCTTTTCACTCTTTCGTACATATTCTCGACATGTCTTTATTTTGGCCGCACTTGTTTCGTACAGACAGCACGCCGTCTCAAAGAACATGGGGCCGAATGGCAATTTCAGAGGCTAATTTTTTCGACTTTTTGCCAGGTTTGGAAGCCTCTGGTCCTGTTCCAGTATCTCTTAGAGGATTGATATGCATGTTGTGAACAGTTGTTGGAATACCCTATTCAAAAACACCCTTATCAAAAGTATGGTTGAATATGGGCAAGAATGAGGGTCGTTCAAACAGTTTTTGGCAGCAATTACGCAAAAATACGCTATGGTAGTGGAAAGGATATGGTGAAGTTATTTAGAACAGCGGAACTAGCCGTTTTAAACTTGAAATCTTTATTTTTCGACATATTTTGTCGAATTATGAGGAAATCGGGGCAATTTACAGGGATTTTCACTTTTTCACCATATCCTTAGGACTGCCGGGCATTTTTGAAACCATGACTAAAATGGGGGTAGGGGAGAACATTTCGCCCTAGAACCTGATCTTTTGGGTCATTTAGTTTTGTCTAGCCCATTTTCAATAGGAGACAAAATATACTGTTTGGTATGTGAAAACAACCTTTCTGATGACGTCATAGGTCATGGCGCAGGGGTCACGCTATGCTAAAACATGCTCACGGACTTCTTTTTTTTTTTTTTTTTTTTTTTTTTTTTTTTGCGTTTTTCTCAACCTAATTTTCCTCTCTTTTTCTATCATTTTAGCTTATGTGCTTTTCACTCTTTCGTACATATTCTCGACATGTCTTTATTTTGGCCGCACTTGTTTCGTACAGACAGCACGCCGTCTCAAAGAACATGGGGCCGAATGGCAATTTCAGAGGCTAATTTTTTCGACTTTTTGCCAGGTTTGGAAGCCTCTGGTCCTGTTCCAGTATCTCTTAGAGGATTGATATGCATGTTGTGAACAGTTGTTGGAATACCCTATTCAAAAACACCCTTATCAAAAGTATGGTTGAATATGGGCAAGAATGAGGGTCGTTCAAACAGTTTTTGGCAGCAATTACGCAAAAATACGCTATGGTAGTGGAAAGGATATATTTCAGGGAGTATTGAGCAGTGCAAAGTTTTTCTTATCATGTAGCTGATATATTTCAGGGAGTATTAAGCAGTGTAAAGTTTTTCTTGTCGAGTAGCTGATATATTTCAGGGAGTATTGAGCAGTGCAAAGTTTTTCTTATCATGTAGCTGATATATTTCAGGGAGTATTAAGCAGTGTAAAGTTTTTCTTGTCATGTAGCTGATATATTTCAGGGAGTATTGAGCAGTGTAAAGTTTTTCTTATCATGTAGCTGATATATTTCAGGGAGTATTAAGCAGTGCAAAGTTTTTCTTGTCATGTAGCTGATATATTTCAGGGAGAATTAAGCAGTGTAAAGTTTTTCTTGTCATGTAGCTGATATATTTCATGGAGTATTGAGCAGTGCAAAGTTTTTCTTGTCATGTAGCTGATATATTTCAGGGAGTATTGAGCAGTGTAAAGTTTTTCTTATCATGTAGCTGATATATTTAAGGGAGTATTGAGCAGTGTAGAGTTTTTCTTGTCATGTAGCTGATATATTTCAGGGAGAATTAAGCAGTGCAAAGTTTTTCTTGTCACGTAGCTGATATATTTCAGGGAGTATTGAGCAGTGCAAAGTTTTTCTTGTCACGTAGCTGATATATTTAAGGGAGTATTAAGCAGTGCAAAGTTTTTCTTTTCACGTAGCTGATATATTTCAGGGAGTATTAAGCACTGCAAAGTTTTTCTTGTCATGCAGCTAGTATATTTCAGGGAGTATTAAGCAGTGCAAAGTTTTTCTTGTCATGTAGCTGATATATTTCAGGGAGTATTGAGCAGTGTAAAGTTTTTCTTATCATGTAGCTGATATATTTCAGGGAGTACTGAGCAGTGTAAAGTTTTTCTTGTCATGTAGCTGATATATTTCAGGGAGTATTGAGCAGTGTAAAGTTTGTCTTGTCATGTAGCTGATATATTTCAGGGAGAATTAAGCAGTGCAAAGTTTTTCTTGTCACGTAGCTGATATATTTCAGGGAGTATTAAGCAGTGCAAAGTTTTTCTTGTCACGTAGCTGATATATTTAAGGGAGTATTAAGCAGTGCAAAGTTTTTCTTGTCACGTAGCTGATATATTTCAGGGAGTATTAAGCAGTGCAAAGTTTTTCTTGTCACGTAGCTGATATATTTCAGGGAGTATTAAGCAGTGCAAAGTTTTTCTTATCACATGTAGCTGATATATTTCAGGGAGTATTAAGCAGTGCAAAGTTTTTCTTATCACATGTAGCTGATATATTTCAGGGAGTATTGAGCAGTGCAAAGTTTTTCTTATCATGCAGCTGATATATTTCAGGGAGTATTAAGCAGTGCAATACCATGGAAAGTTCTACAACATCAGTACTCTGGTAATGATGTCTATGAGAAAGAGATTAAAGATCTGATTGAGTCTCCAGAACCAGTAAGTCATATTTAACTTGCTATAGTTGAAGAATTGTTTCGCTTTACATTTTCTGTGCCAAACTATTGCAGTTTTTACTGACCCCTTCCCTTTAACCCTGTTTCATGCTGCCTGTCTTAGTTGCTTAGTTGGATGAATGTCTGACTGTTGATCAAGAGGATTCTGGTTCAAGATTTGTCATGCCTGACTGTTGATCAAGAGGATTCTGGTTCAAGATTTGTCATGCCAGCCATTTCCTTCTTGGACATTGATCATAAAATATTTTCTCTGGTCAGTTTCTTACTTCCCTTTTTCAAGAAGGTCAGTTGACAGTTTCTGGTGAAAGAAATTTGCACTGTACTGGTTTACTGCTTATCTATATGCCTGGCCAGTAAAGGTGTAAGAATGTCATTTGACGTATCATCAGTAACAATTCTGATTTCTGGTAAATAGGATAGCTTGATATGACCAAATATTGTTGATTGGGCTCTTGAAACAAAACCCTGTTTCATGCTGCCTTAACGCTGCCTTAATGAGAAATGGTTCCACTATTTTTACAAGGGGCACAATATTTCAAACTTCGTGTTTAATTTCCTGTAAACTGTACCCCTCTGAAAAAGGGATCTACACTTAATGGAAAGAATTTGATCCACAGGAGCAAATTCTTTCTTAAGTGTACTCCTCAGGACCAAATTCTTTTCTTAAAATGTAGATGCACAGGAGCAAATTCTTTCCTTTAAGTGTAGATCCTTGGGAGCAAATTCTTTCCTTTAAGTGTAGATCCTCGGGAGCAAATTATGTCTCCCCCGAAAATTTTTTTTTCAGAGAGACATTGTTTTTCCCCCGGGCGTCTGTCTGTCTGTCCATCTGTCCGTCTGTCACACATTCCTGTCCGCTCTATAACTTGTAAACCGTTAGAGCTATTGTCACAAAACTTCATGTATATATTAATCAGCATTAGACGTCATGCAGTGGGCAAGAACTATAACTCTCGCATTTATACTTTTGAATTATCTCCCTTGGAAGTTTGTCGGTATGTATATATGTATGGGCAAATCGTGTCCGGTCAATAACTGTCTTATTTTCAGATGGATTTTAAAATTATGTGGCAGAAAAATTAACAACAATGAGATGATATGTGGTGCGCATGAGGCAGGTCGGTACCTCAAAGGTCAAGGTCATGCTTAGAGGTCAAAGGTCAAAAAAGGGGCCTTTTTTCGTATTTGGTCAATAACTTTCTTATTTTGAGATGGATTTTGAAATCTCTTGGCAGAAATGTTAACCAATATAAGACAATGTGTTGCGTGCATGACCCAGGTTGGTACCTCAAAGGTCAAGGTCATACTTAGAGGTCAAATGTAAAAAATGGGGCCTTTTTTCGGGTTTTGTCAATAACTTGCTTATTTTTAGATAGAATTTGAAGTTACATGGCAAAAATGTTAACTATCATGAGACGTTGTGTTGCATGCTAATTCAGTTTGGTACCTCAAATGTCAAGGTCATACATAGAGGTCAAAGGTCAAAAAAGGGGCTTTTTTCGTGTTTGGTCAATAACTTTCTTATTTTTAGATGGATTTTGAAATTGCTTGGCAGAAATGTTAACCACCATGAGATGATTTGTTGCACGCTTGACCCAGTTTGGTACCTGAAAGGTCAAGGTCATACATAGAGGTTAAAGGTAAAAAAGGGGCCTTTTTGTGTTCTGTCAATAACTTTCTTATTTTTAATTGGATTTTCAAATTATTTGGCAGAAATGTTAACCACCATGAGACGATGTGTTGCATGCATAACCCAAGTTGGTACCTCAAATGTCAAGGTCGTACTAAGAGGTCAAAGGACAAAAAGGGGCCTTTTTTAGTGTTCAGCCAATAACTTCCTTATTCCTGGATAGATTGTGAAATTACTTGGCAGAAATGTTAACCATCCTGAGACGATGTGGTGCACACTAGACCCAGGTCGGTACCTGCAAGATCAAGGTCATACTAAGAGGTCAGAGGTAAAAAAAGTTTGTTTTTTTTTTGTGTCCAGTCAATAACTTTTTTTATTTCTGGATGGACTTTATAAAGTAACCATGCAGAAATGTTCACAGTCATTAGACCATGAGTCATGTGCAAGACAAAGGTCCATACCGCCAAAGTCAAGGTCATACCTAGAGGTCAAAGGTAAAAAAGGGACAGTCAGTAACTTCCTTATTCTTTGATGGATTATGAAATTACTTGGCAGAAATGTTAACCATCATGAGACAATGTGTTGTACCTCAAAGGTCAAGGCCATACTTAGAGGTCAAAGGTAAAAAAGGGCTTTTTTGTGTACGGCCAATAACTTTGTTATTTCTCTATTAACATTTTTAAAGTTACTTTGCAGAAATGTTCATCTTCATTAGATGATGTGTTGCACACAAGACCCAGCTCAATACCTCCAACGTCAAGGTCATACTTAGAGGTTAAAAACGGAGGAGACATCTGTGTTTTTGTAGAAAAACAAATTCTAGTTCTTTCCTTTAAATGTAGATCATCGGGAGCAAATTCTTTCCTTTAAGTGTAGCTCCTCAGGAGCAAATTCTTTCCTTTTAAGTGTAGATCCACAGGAGCAAATTCTTTCCTTTCAGAGCAAATTATTTGCTTTAAAGTAAGTGTATATCCACAGGAGGAAATTCTTTCCATTAAGCGTAGATCCTTTGGAGCAAATTATTTTATTTAAGTGTAGATCCTCAGGGGCAAGTTCTTTCCTATGAGAGTAGATCTTCATGAGCAAGTTTTTCCCTTTAAAAGTAGATCCTGAGGAACAAATTCTTTCCTTTTAGGGGAATGGGAACACCTGGCACATTTTTCTGGCATTTTTCAAAGGGAGACAACTTTCGGGACTTCCTGTTCGCTTTTCTATAAGCCCTGTCCCGTTAAAAAAGGGGTCTATTCTTTAAGATTTGACCCCTATTGACATGGGAGACAAAAATACTTTTTCAGGAGTTGCCTCCCCTGAAGGTGTTTCCATTCCCCTTAAGAGCAAATTCTTTGTTTTAAGAGTAGAGCCTCTGAAAAAAATTCTTTCTTTTATGAATTGATCCTCTGGAGCAAATTCTTTTCTTTGTCCAGGGAGAATTTTGTCTGCCTTTACAAAAGGGGATTTATGTCTGGATACCATTGTGATTCTAACAAGTATTCTGAAGTGGATTAAGGTAAAATTATCCATTAATTTCTCTTGTTACTTCCCCTTGCCTGAAGCTCTATTCTGTGACTATTTCAGTACTGGCAGTCAGGGGCATACAGTAGTGGTCAGGAGTTTGCCAGAAGATTAACAGAGAGTACAGATACAGAACAACTTCTTGCCATGAACTCAAACAGTTCTGTGTCTATTACTGAGAAATATATCTCTGACAGTCTCAAGGAAAAATACACAGAACATAGTCCATTACATATACAGGACCAATGTCTAGAAAGTTCAAATTTAGAAAAAGATTGTGCTAGTCTAAATAGTTCATTAGGTGGTGGTGCTGTTGCTAGTATGAACTCTTCAATTGGAGGTAGGATTAGTCAAACCATCAAAAGTGCTCAAAACCTTTCTGTGATCAAAGACAAAGTGTTAACAACAACATCAATTAGTAGCCAATTAGAAAAGGACTGTAGGCTGTTCATGAGAGGTGTCATGGACGAATGTACTCATTTGGGAAATTTTTCCACGCCGGTTGATCCAGAGCTGATCATCATAGTGGCGGCAGACCACGATTCGTATATCCCTAGAGATGATGTGTTACCGCTAGACAAACTCTGGCCGGGTTCTGAGGTTAGATACATCCCAACAGGACATATAGTTGCTTTCTTGTATAACCATGATACATTCAGGTAAGGTACCATATTTGGACACCTCAACTCCTTATTATACTTGTTCTAAACTTTGAATAAGGACGATTTACACTTAAGTAATAATTAAAATTGGTTCTAAAAATAGCTTGATGTATGGCAAACAGTGTAGACCCTGATGAGATGCTGCATCTTGCGGGATCTCATCTGGGTCTACACTGTTTACTCAGGGCTGACTATAAAATCTGGTGTTGTAGAGGCTGCCTGTATGCTGCTAAACATTAAACCATTTTATACAAAAAAAAACTGGTCACTGGCAGACAGTGCAGGGACAGATCAGCCACTTCATATCGCTGTTCACTGTTTGCAAAAAGTTCAGCCATTTTTAAAATAATTTCTAGAATCAACCTGCTTCATTTAAATGGAAGATTTCATTCAGTACAAAATAGATTAAAGGTACAAAAATAAGATAGAGTAGCATTTATACCAATATCAGATAAATAGTGCGCAGTAATTCAGCTAGCCCCCACCCCCCACCCCACAACCCACCTCCCCCGCCGGTACTGTTCTGCCACCCCTCTGCCATTCTGCATCACCTCTGTACCTTATTTCCATTCATTACATTAACCTTTAGCATGCTGAATTAATTTTTTTATCGATACTCCGTCCCACTGAATTGTTTTTATCAAATACTACCATTTTCAGCAACTTTTAACACGCAAAAACCCGTATTTTTCTTGATTTCTCCACCATTCAAAGCATATGGAAAACGAAAGTAGCCTACTGTCACTCAGCTGACTGAGTCGAAAAATCGTTTAAAACACCCTTTCAGAGCGTATTTTGGGCTCGATTAGATCAAGTTCGTTAAAAAGTAGCGATTTCCTAAAAAAAATTGCATCCTTACCCAGAAAACCCGAAGAAAATCCATCCAAAAACATCGAAACAGCAAGTTTTTTTTTTCATCGATGCCCGGATGTTATTTGATACCGAAATGCCAAACCGCACCGAAAAACGAGAGTTCCTCCTTTTCTATGAGTCGCACCAAGCACACCAGTCAATTTCGGCGCACCATTGCGCCTACAGCGTGGCGCCATTACATTTTCACGGGCGCACGAATGCGCCTACAGCATGCTAAAGGTTAAACCCACATTTTGGTGCAAATTTCATGAAAATCGGGCAAAAAAAAAGGTATTCATGTTCATAGAGGATCTTGCATGAGTGCTCATGTATTATTGAATTTATTAAACGAGTTGATGAAAAGGAATAAAATGCGAGGCTTTGCCGAGCTTTTTATCCCTTTTCCTCAACAAGTTTAATACATTCAATACTACATGAACACAAATATAAGATGCTATTTATAATAATAATAATAATAATCAACCTTATTTATAGAGGGTAACACATTAAGTACTAGTACTTATCTTCCATGTGGCCCTCTTTTCCTGGGTAGGAACCAGTACTAAGCAATGTGGATAAAGTTTCTTACTCAAGGAAACAACATGTGGCGCTTGCGATGATCGAACCGGCTACCTTTCGATCTCAAATCCGATGCTTTACCACTCACCACAGCGCTCCATGATCATATGACATTTAAAAACGCATTTTATTCAGGAGCTTAAAATTTTTGTTTGGATATAACTTTTGTTTATCTAACAGGGTTTCTGCTTTGGATCCCAATGATAGTGTCATAAAGAGGGTTTGGTTTATCATATTTCAGAAAAGCCATTGTGGATTCCTTTAAGAAACAGATACAGAAGTACTACTAGCAAGAAACAGCTGACTTGTGATCAGTGTCAGGTAAGATTGAACAGCCTATATATGTGATGTAGTGGTTATGCCTCTAGCCTCATAAATCGGGGATCAAGGGTTTGATTCCCTAACTTTTTTCATATGATCTTAGTTGTTGGCTGGATGTAAAAGACACACACATGCATACATGCACAGTGATAAACACACATGTGAAGTTAAACCTGTGTAACCTGTCACCTTCAGATGAATCGAGCCGGCCAGCTTACTAAGGCCAGTATACCAAATAGCAGTATATTCATTATACCCCGGCATATGAAGTATGCTGTGGTTATACCCCGACATACGAAGTATGCTATGGGGGTATAATGTTTTTGTCCTGCCATTCGTCTGTCTGTACGTCCATTAACATTTTGGTTAAAATTTTGCGTCAAAGTTTCTAAGAGATTGTATCTTCTGAGCCCTTTGATAGATTTAGTTGATACTTACACTGAAGTTACATACTGGTCTAAAGATTTCATTGATGCATGTCCCCCCCCCCCCCCCCCCTTGAGGTCAAGGTCACAGACTGAGAAATTTTACTTTTGGTTAAAGTTTTATGACAAAGTTTATAGATGCCTGTATGTGCTTAACTCTAAGACAAATTCAGTTTATACTTGCATCAGTGTACCAGTCCAAACATTTCGTGATGTATGTCCCTTCTCCCACCCATGGTGACCTTCACGGACTTGGAAATTTTACATTTGGTTCAAGTTTTATGACAAAGTTTATAGATGCCTGTATGTTCTAAACTCTAAGACAAATTCAATTGATGCTTGTATCGATGTTACATACCAGTCCAAAGATTTCATTGGTGCATACCCCACCCTGCTGCTTCAGTAACATTGATACCCCCACCCCTTCAGTAACTTTGTTGCCCTCACTCCCTTCGTCCATTTAGAAATTTTATGTTTGGTTTAGCTTTTACAACCACAGTTATAGATTCTTATAGCTTCTTGACATCTTCATTCATATTACATACAAGCTCAAAAGATATATCAGAGTATGGCGCTGGCCGGGGGTATACGTGACCCACTGGTCGTTTTCTCTAGTTTTACACAGAAAATATCTTTGATTCTAAGTTTCTAACACAGCACGCCTACCTTGGCAATGGAAAGGATATAAGAATTTTTTATGGGTGTGAGGGGTGGATGGAAAAATCTGTTCTGAGGGTCACTGTCAGGTATCACGAGGCTTGCTGAGTGATGCCGAACAGTGATTCTGAGCGACAGATTTTTCTATCCACCCCTCTGATCCATATAGCATACCTTCCATTTCCTAGCAGGGGTTTTTAACCGATATCCACCATATTATGATGACACTACAGGAATGTTTAGTGCTGCACATAACATGCTGTGATGTCAAATTTAACGTCAGCGCATATGAGGTCGTATTCAACCAGTGCATTTATCAAACACGCGAGAATATTCGATTTTGGGTAAGAACACCAGGGTTAGAACAGAATTTCTATCCCAAGCTAAAACTATGGATTTCCTTATCTGGCGTGAAAAAAACAGATTTATTCTGCAACAAATCACTGGGCAGAAGAGAGTGACTCGAAAAGCCATTTACAACATCCCTCTTTAGTCTAAGATTCTTTTGAATGGTGTAAAATCATTTTTCTTTCATCAAAAACCTTACAAAAAGGCTTAAATGCATGCTACAGTCAATGTTGGTGAGATTTCTTCTAAGAATGGTGAAAGGTGGGGAATAACTTATGATGGATTTCAACTTTGATCTAGTTAAAAAAGACAAACAAATAGGCCCCTTCCATGTTGAGGCGTCTTTTCTGCCACTGGTAAAATGAGGCAGTGTCTAACTGGCCTAATCAATATCTAAATGGCATTTCAAACTTATCAGAAAAAGAAGCAATATATCACAGGATAATCAGAATATATCACTGGAGAATATCACAAGATTAAGAAGCTAAGAGGCATTTTACCCGAGTATTCAGTCCAATTTCAGTTGTCTGGATGGATTGAAAATCTGGGTGCCAAGATTTTGGCTGGGTCACTATTTTAAAGAAATTTTATTTAGGCGCCCAGCTGGCTCCTGAAAAACTTTGGCCAGTCTGTATCACTGACAAATAGATAAGATGTTGTTGTTTGTGTTTTTCATCTGAAAAGTACTGATATCTTTCTACTATCTACATGAAAACATGTGTTGTGGTACTCTTTAGAAGGGCCTTGCTGAGACACTTCAAATGAATACCCATATGTTCTCATGCAGAAATAAGAAAAATACCATCAACATCCTTAACCCTTCTCTTGCTGAATATTCAGTTTAGCCACACCCATTTCTGACTTTGAACCAATCGGATTACTTGATGTAATTTATTCCTACAAATTCATAAATTGAATGTCAAACAGTGTAGATCCTGATCAGATGGCTTCTTCAGAAGCCATCTGATCTGGATCTAAACTGTTTGCAAAGAAAAGGGTTGTCATGAACAGCAGGATAAGAGTTAAAAATTCGGACACTTTTATGACTTGCTGTAATTATCCAAAAATTTTAACAGATTTGTTTCATGATCCATCAAGGAATCCAAAAGGTGCAAACGGGATGGCAAATAGTGTAGACCCTGATCAGACTGCTCCTTAGGGACCAGTCTGATCAGGGTCTGCACTGTTTGCTTAAGTTGTCTGTCCCAATACTTAGGACCTTTACGGTAATATGTGGATACCCCATCTTATCGTTGCAACATACATGTACTTTTTATGCCCCCACCGAGAATCTTTGATTCGGGGGGCATATAGTATTTGCCCTGTCTGTCTGTTTGTCTGTCTGTCCCTGTCTGTTTGTTTGTTTGTCTGTCTGTCCATCACAAAAACTTTGACCTTGATCATAACTTCAAAAGTATTTGACCTAGCCCCATGAAACTTCAAACACTTATTCACCATCACAAGGGCTACAACCTGACCGAGGGCCATAACTCTGTTGTCATTTTTTGCTGAATTATCTCCCCTTGAAATTTTGCAAAAACTCTGAAATTGGCTCCCACGAGGGGCATTGGTCACCTATAGTGACAGCTCTTGTTTCACACACAGATAAGGAAAAAAAAACATACCCGAGGATTATCCTCCTTATCTGGAGCTATGTCAGAATAGTTACCATATTTACCCTAAGTATTCGGTCACCTCAGCTCCTTACCATACTTGTCCTAAAATTTGAACAAGTACCATCTCAATGTTGTGTCTAAAAGTAGATGGATGAGTGGCAATTAGTGTGGACCCTGGTGACTCACCACTTTGTGTGGTGCCTCATCTGGGTCTGCACTATTTGCTCAGGCCTATCTATCAGAATATATGGTAAATGCAGTAAAATTCCTGTATTAAGACCACCTTTGGGACTGTTCAAAAGTGGTCTAAAAGACCACTTTTGAACAGTTCCAAAGGTGGTCTCTGAGCAGAGGACACTTTATGCAGAAAACACAAATAGAGCATACCTACAACCTACTAAATAAGCTATTTAAAGGAGAATTAGTCTTAATTTTAGGTGGTCTTAATAGCGGAATTTTACTGTATTGTCTCTGTAATAATGTGTGACATCATCTGTTTTAGGTGCTCTTTGGTGGACTACTGAAGATTTTAATTTATTGTTGGAAAATACAAATTCATGTCCCATCTTTAAACCTTGTAATATCTAAAACCATGCTACAATGAACAATGTTATAAAGAGCAGAGGCTGTGCTTTAGTTCAAACCAAAATAGTATCGTCCGGAAAAAAACAACTGTAGAAAGAGCTGAATAACAGTAAATTTGGAAGCTGGATACCTAGTGTTATAAACACATACAATGTATTTATTCAATCTATTAACCATGAGATCTCATAACTAGTTGAAACACTGCATTCCTGAAGCCAGGTTTTTCGCTCCTCTGTTACACATAGCAGCAGGTAAGGTGGGTATTCTGTGATAAATTCTCCATATAAACCTAATTGTGGCTTTGTGAGTATTCATTAGAACAGTCTTGGTAAGGTAGTTCTTATGAATACCCACAAGAAAGGTTTTTATCATATGACGTTGCGTCTGAGAGTGTAATAACGCCATGTAATATTTTCGATAATCCACTAGTGGATTAAATATGCAAATTAGCTAGATACGTCCCGTAACGTTACATGTACGACGCCCTTAACGACGTCGCGTTTACTAACGGCGGAATATTGACATTTTTGTAAACAATCGTGAATAAAATGCGTTTTAAATGTCATATGATAAATAGAATCTTGCATTCGTGCTCATGTATTATTGAATTTATTAAACTCGTTGAGGAAAAGGGATAAAATGCTCGGCAAAGCCTCGCATTTTATCCCTTTTCCTCAACTCATTTAATAAATTCAATAATACATGAACACTCATGTAAGATCCTCTATATTAGGAGAAATAAGGAAAATTATCTTTCATTTAAATTTTATCATCAGAAACCCACCTTATTTGTTACTATGTGTATAAAAGCTGGAACAGTACTACTATTCTATTGATAATACTCTCAGCGACCACCAAACATAGGTTTTGGTGAAGTGTTTAATGATTCATTTCCAAACCCGAAGATGCACAAACTTCCAGATAAGACTGTGTAGCAAGGATACACTGTAGATCCATTATATCACGTTGCTTAGTTGGGATTGGGATATAACTTTCATAAAAATTCTTAAAATTTGGACACCATGACGACTTGCTGTATTTCTCCTAAAATGTAACAAATTTGTTGTAAGATCTTGCAAGGAGTCCAAACGGAGATGGAAAGAGTGTAGACACTGATGAAACTGCTCCTTTAGGAGCAGTCTAAAGGAGCAGTCTGATCTGGAAGTGCACTGTTTTCTAAGGCCTATATGTCCCAATTCTTAGGATCATTATGGTAGTTTGCGATATTTTTTTTTATGGGGAGAGGCAAAATTCTCTCCTGTACGAGTATGAGCTGCACCATTAAAATTTTTAGAAAGGGATTCAGATTATATGATTTACAAAAACACCATATTTACTGTATGTATTCAGACACACAGGCCTGAGCAAACAGTATAGACCCAGTTGAGATGCAGCAGAACACCATGTCTTATCAGGGTCTACACTGTTTGTGTCTCATTTTGACATGGCATCAGGGGCCAGTTGTTCAAAACTAACGATGTAGTTAGTTAGCATATCGTTAAAACTTTAATCATTTATTATGCCAAATATGCTACTTTTTTGCGGAAAAAACGCAAAAGCTGCTCACATTTTTTCAGCAAAAATACCAAAATTTCAAATATTAAGCTTGTTACTATGACCACTAACGAGCTCATTAAGCTAATGATGCTTTGAACAACTGGCCCAAGGTAGTCAAGTTTTCTTTTGGAAATATTAGAACAGGTATGGCAAGGAGCTGAGGAGTCTGAATACGTAGGGTAAATACAGTAGCCTCCCTTTGAAAATGGTGGCTGTTTTTTTTTTTTTTTTTATCAGTGTGTATCATTTCACTTCAATTCTTGGAAACCTTTTTTTGAAGTTTTAAAGTATTAAACCTTAAAGTGCCATATAAAATTCTATTTTTCTTTTATTATTTTTTATTATTTATTATTTTTCAGAGACAAGACTTGACATTTCATGTGAATCATCTGACTAGCACACAATTCACATATAATGCCAAACTTTATTTTGTCTGAAAAATCATAATTGTTTTTCATCACGAAAACAGGCCTATATAATTTTGACCCCCTTGAACCCCACTTTTATACAGTAAAACTGGGGTTTCCGGGGGTAAACCTTATTTTTCTTATTTCTGCTCTAAAATATAGATTGTGGGTACTCGTTAGAACCGCCTCGATGAGGCGGTTCTAACAAGTGCCCACAATCTATATTTTGAGCAGGAATAAGAAAAATATCACAATTTTTCATCATAAAATTTCAATTTTTTCGGCGACAAAGGGGGGAATTGTATTTGTATAGGCGTGTTTGCGTAATGTGAAAAGGACATCTGTGTCAGTTTAAGGTTTAGAGGTTGTTACAAGTATTAAAGAATACTTTGGTTGTCTGCGTTGTTGTGTAGCATTTATTAATACTAGCCATTAATATTGCCATGCAGTTGTGTTGAAGCTTAAAATAAAATTAAATATAAAACCTCTTTTCTCATGCTTGTACTTTAAAAAAAAACAAAAAAAAAAAACAAAAAAAAACACCATAACCCATTATATGTGGGAAACCCCTAAAGGGGTACCTTGGCAAACAGTGCAGGCCCAGATCAGACGCCGCTGATAAGGGCATGCTCAATTTGCTTACAGAATTTTCTGTCAAAAATAGAATAAGAAAGAAAGAATAGGCCCGACACCCCTTATATGATAAACGGACTTGTTCATCATCTAGTCGAATGTGCATCTGACTTGTGATTAGAGGCCAGTTGTTCAAAACTAAAGATGTCATTAGTTAACAAATCATTAAAACTTTGAACATTTAATATGGCAAATATTTCTAATATTTTTGCTGAAAAAATGTGAGTAGCTTTTATATATGCAAAAGCTACTCACATTTTTTTGGCAAAAATACCAGAATTTTAGATATTGTACCTGCTAGAAAGTAATATTTTAACCCTTAACGAGCTCGTTAAGCTAACGATCGTTTGAACAAATGGGCCAAGATGGTAGGTGGTCATGGTTGGCAACTTTCTTTCACGCAGATTGTCTATGATCATTTTCACCCTTGCACTGAATCAAGAAGGGCCACTGTCAGTTTCTAGCAAAAGAATGTGCACTGTACTGGTTAACCTCTTATGTTTACGCTTGGCCAGAAAAAGTGTGGTTAGGTAAACTGACCAGTTAGATTTGAACTAAGTAGTGTTCACTGGGCCTTTAACCCTTATCCTGCTGAATATATTAAGCCACACCTAATACAAGCTATCAGCAAATCAGATTGTTTTATTATATTCATTCAATTCACAGTGTAGATCCAGATCAGATGGCTTCTGCAGAAGCCATCTGATCTGGATCTTCACTGTTCGCAAAGGTTAGGGTTGTCGTGATCAGCAGGATATGGAATAAACTCAAATGTAGATTAAAACCAACCTTAAATATCTCCAATACACATATTCAGCCAATGCAGAACTTATTTACCATTTTGACCCTAAGTATTCAAACACCTCAACTCCTTACAATACTTGTTCTAAAATTTGTACAAGTACAATTTAATACCTGATGTTGTGTCTAAGGATACCGGGATGAGAGGAAAACAGTGTAGACCCTGATGAGATGCCACATTCTGTGGCATCACATCTGTGTCAATTTTGTTTGCTCATGTCTATCTGTCCGAATACATACAGTAAATACGGTACTCCCTAACAAAAATAATTGGTTCAAGTGTGTGATCTCCAGAGGTCTTATTTTGTGAAGCCAGAGATTTATGTCATTCATTTATGCAAATGTAGATCAACACATTGCAGTCAAAAGTTTTCATCAGCATACGAAGTATGCTATGAGGGTATAATTTTTTCGTCCTGCCGTTCGTTCGTCTGTCCGTCCATCCGTCCATCCATCTGTCCGTCTGTCAATATTTTGGTTAAAGTTTTGCGCCAAAGTTTCTAAGAGATGGTATCTTCTGAGCCCTTTGATAGATTTAGTTGATACTTACACTGAAGTTACATACTGGCTTAAAAATTTCATTGATGCAAGTCCCAGCCTCACGGTGACTTTGAGGTCAAGGTCACAGACTGAGAAATTTTACATTTGGTTAAAGTTTTATGACAAAGTTTATAGATGCCTGTATGTGCTTAACTCTGACAAATTCAGTTGATACTTGCATCAATGTACCAGTCCAAACATTTTGTGATGTATGTCCCTTCCCCCACCCATGGTGACCTTGACCTCAAGGTCACGGACTTAGAAATTTGAATTTGGTTAAAGTTTTATGACAAAGTTTATAGATGCCTGTATGTTCTAAACTCTAAGACAAATTCAATTGATGCTTGCATCTATGTTGCATACCAGTCCAAAAATTTCATTGATGCATACCCCACCCTGCTGCTTCAGTAACATTGATACCCCCCACCAGGGCTCGAGAAACTGGATAATCCAAATCGGTCCAACCAGGTTTTGCCAAAAAATACGGAAATTGCCGATCCGTTTCGGAAATTTCCGTAAACGTCCTTGGCGATTTGCAATTTCAAAATGTGTTATTAGCGTAAGGAATGACATACCAATGTTGCTCTTACACTTGTCAACAGATATGAGCACCAGTATCTCGATTATAAACAGCAATTATTGCTCACATCGTTCAGATTTCATCTATACTTTCATTTTCTACGCCAGATTTCATCTACTTTCATTTTCCCAATATCCGGGTCACTCAGAACCTGAAGACCGCTAAAGGGAAACAACCGATGTGGGGCAGTCAAAGACCAGTTCGATGTTCACTATATAAACCTTTAAAATATTTCTCTTATTGCATGCATTTTATATTGCCCAAAGCGCTTTGTTTACAAATTGCGACCGATTTTGCAGCCACGTGGTCGGAAAATGACGTCATACGGTTTCCGTTTATACAATACACATTAATGCAGTCAAGGACGAAACACACACACACCTGTTTTATGTCATTGATTTTAATAGAGCGTATTTCTAAAAAAATCGCTTTGAACCAGTTAAAAAATCGAAAAACATTTCTTTAATCTCGAACCAAAACATGACCTAATGAGAGTCATTGAAAATCTTACATGGCCAAACTGAGTTTTAAAGAATATAAATACATATTTCACGATTACACAAGCCTGAAACAAATCGCTTTGTCTACAAATTATGACCAATATTGAAGCCATGTGATCGGAAAATCATGTCATGCGTTTTCATTTTAATTCATTCAAGGGCCTTATACACACGTGGTTTATGTTATTGGTTTCAATGGAGCGTATTTCTTAAATAAAAACATCGTTTAGAACGGGTGTAATAAGGCATTTTCCCTCAAAGGCATAACACACAATGTTCAGACATGACAGGTGTGTATTGAAAATTGCGCCCTGTGAAAAAAAAAAAAAAAATTATATTCAAATACCAGTTCTATAGTAAGCCATAAATTAATGACTTGTGTAAACAAACTAGCATATGTCCTGCATTGATTGACCTAATTTTCTCACCTTGCTAGCTTGCCGATAACACCTGAGGCCAGTGTTCACGGTTTAATAATTTTGACACACGGGTCAAATTTCGCTGTGATAAGATCAAAGAACCCGACGTGGACTTGTCCAATTTTCACCTAGTTAGATAATGAACCCGTCTAACACCTTGTGCTGTAGGCTTTTTTTTTGTATACATGCTTGGATTATCAGTGGCAGACGGTCAGCTTGTTATTACAACATAATGATTTAGCGAAAATTTTCAAACCGATTTTTTAAAAATTTTATAGAATTATGGACCGATTTTTTAATCTTCTTCTGAAGTCAAAATCGGTTTATTCAAGGCAAATTCGGTCCAGAACCGGAAAACCGGCATTTTCTCGAGCCCTGCCCCCCACCCTTACAGTAACTTTGATGCCCTCACTCCCTTGGTCCATTTAGAAATTTTATGTTTGGTTTAGCTTTTACAAGCACATTTATAGATTCTTATAGCTTCTTGAAATCTTCATTCATATTACATACAAGCTCAAAAGATATATCAGAGTATGGCGCTGGCCGGGGGTATACATGACCCACTGGTCGCTTTCTCTAGTTTCCTTAGTTTTTGGCTCAAAGACATAGATTGTGGGTATTTGTTAGAACCGCCTCATTGAGGTATAATATCAAACATTTTCATCTGAAAAATGTCAGTTCTAGAGATAAGACAGGCACCAATTTAGTGCACGGGTATGTTGTCATAATGTTGGCAGGATTTCTTTAAACAACAGCTAATGTTTGGGAGAATTTGAAGGAAAAACCGGAGTTCATGGTGACTTTTAGTATGTTAGAAATAGATCAACTCTAGTACATGATTTATTGAGAAACAAATCAGTTTGTTGGTCACCTGTCAGCAGACAAATCACTTGTGCTAAGATTAAGTGATTTGGGCTCTGTTATTATATTATATTATTAGTTTAACCCTTACCGTAAGATACCAATCACAATAATTGTCATCTGCTTTGTTGTCTGCTGGTTTCTTTATAAGTCATTGTTGCAAATAGTGTGGACCCAGATGAGACTGCTCCTAGAGCAGTTGATCAGTGTCCATCCTGTTTGCCTGTATGCAAAAATATGTTGAAAATTTTGCAAGAGGAGCAGCAGATGATATAAACAGACATTTTCAAATGCAGTTTTTCGTCTTGAAAATTAGACTGGTTTGCTGCCAAAATTTAAATAGTTTAGCAAGTACAATATCTAATTCACAACTTCTTTTGCAGAAAAAATATGAGTAGCTTTTACTACTTTTCTTCAGCAAAAATATCAGCAAATCATTTTGAACAAGAGTAGGCAAGCGTAGCATCCCCGCAAAACTGCACTTTTCAACTCAACATCTAAATTCAGCCTGAATATGTTAGACCTATTAAGCATTGTACATGTAGATTACCTTTGATGCTTCTGTGGTGATCACTTTGTCGTCTGTCCTGTTCACAAGGTTTATAACATTCAGTGACTTAGTCCATTTAGGCATTGTGACCTTGACCTTTGACCCTTGACCTTCAATAGGGATCCTCCTCTCCATGGGGAGCATTTGTGAAAGGTTTGATGTTCACAAGGTTTTTAATTTCAATGTCCATTGTGACCTTGACCTTTGATCCTTGACCTTGAAAATCAATACCAGGGTTCATCCTCTCTCCATGGGGAACATTTGTGGCAGGTTTGATGCTTCTATGATGATAGCTTTGTCTTCCATCCTGTTCACACGGTTCCGGATACAAACTGTTTGTTGCGAGGGGATAACGGCTGAGCCCAGAACTTCTTCATCTTTGACCTCAAATCACACAAGACGTGAGTTCAACAAAGAACATAGGCAAGAAAGTGAACTCTAGCACCCACATTGTTGAATGCACCTCTGCTTTAAATTAAGTGTGATGTAGGGCTCCAGCTTTCTGTCCATTAACATTTGTGTCAGCCCTATCATAAGGTTTCTGAACAGTTCTCTTTCTCATTGTCTAAAGCAAGTAGAGTTTGTCGCTTGTTTGTGTTGAAGTTTTATGTCCCCGTCAACATTATTTAGGTCATTTTGGAGGCATTCCTTCCAATTTTGTGGGACTTTTATCTGACATTGCGATGAAATGGTATCTCAGGCCATACCACGGTCCAACATACACCACTTTTCCTGGGCAGGCTTATACATTCTAAGCAGTTTACAAGTACTCAAGTTCGGTGGGTTTCAGCATGCAGCCCAGCCAAAGCAAGTAGAGTTATGCAACTTTGCATATACAGTCAACAAGTTCTGAAAGGTTAGATCCTTTGAAGCAAAGAATACACCAAATAAACATAAACAGCAGACTCAGTTTTATTGAGTCTGTTCATGACCAGTACTGAAATGTGCAACACTAGGGCAGCCACGTCTTAGCCGGCCTCGGTAGCTCAGTCTGATGCATGTCTGACTGGTAATCAGGAGGACGCGGGTTCGATACCTGCCGGGGTCGGCAACATTCTTTTAGTGGAGATTGATCATGAAATCTTTTCAAGTCATTCTCTCCCTTCCGCTGATTCAAAAAGGCATATTGGCAAACTCTTTATTATGTCAAACTGTTAGGGAACACATGCTGAAGGAGCAGTCTGATCAGGGTATACACTGTTTGCCATTCCGTCTGTATCCTTTGGACTCGCTGGCCGTGAAACAAATTTGTTAAAATATTAGGAGAATCACAGCAAGTCTTAAAGGCGTCCGATTGTTTACGATAATGAGAGTCCTCTGTAAATATATATAGGGAAGAACTGAATGTGGTGTACCATGGCACACCTTGACCCACATTTCATGATTCAATAAAGTACAATACTTTTGTCCGCCCTAAAGCCATATAGCCGGCCACGGCAGTTCAATGAGATGTGCGTCTGACTTGCGATCAGGAGATCACGGGTTCAATACCTACCAGGATAGGCAACAAATTTTTGCACAGATTGATCACTAAATCTTTTCTACAGCCATTCTCAACCTTTGGCTGTTCCCAGAAGGGAAGTTGGCGAAAGAATGGGCACTGTACTGGTAAACGGCTTAACCCTTTACCACTCAGATACGTGTTTTTACGTGTCTGCACCCCCCCCCCTCATTTTAAGCCCCAGAAGCACCTAAAATCTGCATTTCTACCCCTGGATAGTTATGTTTGCTTTAGGATTTGTTGGTCAAAAAAGTGACCTGTTTTTTCGCGCGCCTCCCCACTAAAAATATTCTGGGGGGATTGACTCACGTCCCGAAAATTTTTAGGTGTATGGCCCAACCGGCCGCTAAAATTTATATCTGAGGGTGTCTGGGGTCAAAAATGCCTGAAAATTGATGCTGATAAAACATGCTGCAAACAGTGAAAATGGCCAGTGCCAAACACCTTAATTGTTGCCTTGACAGCTGTGTGAAGATTAAAATGTGGTCAAAACTCCATGTGAATACACACTTTCTGCCAACTTTGAGATGCCCCCTCTTTACCATGACAACATTGATCAAGTCATGAAAGGTTGCATTTGAAAGGCTACTGCAGCTTTGTGGTTCATCTATTTTTACAGCTGAAGCCAAAGCAATAGACCTAGCTTTAGATTTTATCAGTTCTTCAACAATTCAAAAAGCAATTATATTTTCTGATTCACTTTCTGTGCTTAAGGCTTTAGACCATTCATCATCTAAAAATCCTCAAATTCAAAAATTGATCGAAAAACATCATGAAATTTCTAAAACACACCAAATCGTATTTTGTTGGCTTCCGAGCCATATTGGCATTGTCGGCAATGAATATGCTGACAAGAAAGCAAAGGAATCGCTCAATCTTGATCCATCTGTTTTTAAAATTCCTTTTGATAATTTTAAACCATTTATCAACAGATACATCTTGTCGGAATGGCAAGGCGAATGGGACCGTGCAATAAATAACAAACTTCATGCCATTAAACCTGTCGTTAGTACAAAATGCTCTCCTCCACAGTTTTCCAGAAAAGAGGACGTAGTATTAACACGACTGCGCATCGGCCATACTAGAGTTACTCATTCTTATATTTTTAATGGTGATGATCAGCCTTCTTGTGTAGGTTGTGATCAGCCATTCACTGTGAAACATATCTTAATTGACTGTGTTGACTTTTCACCCTCACGTATTTTATATTTCAAAGCTGACACTTTGCAACAACTGTTTCGAGATGTACCTGTTGATAATATTATTTTATTCTTAAAAGAAATTGGCCTTTTTCATAAAATTTAACTGTTTCAGATTTTTATACATTATCATTCTGACTTTTTACTTTTAATATCATCATAATTATTCTTGCCGTTTAACCATTAACCGTTTGACGCTTATGACCCACAAAGAGGGTTGACGCGTCGTTAAACACGAAATCATCATCATCATCATCATTGAAAGGCTACTGCCCAATGAAAATTCATACCAAGTTTGGTGTAAAACAGACCATCCATTATGAAACAATGGCTAGTTGAAGTTGCTGTCAGGTGCAACACTGTGAAAATCAGCAAAATTCACAAAATCCCTGAGTGGTAAAGGGTTAATGTATAAGCCTGCCCATGAAATGTAGTAACCTAAGTAAACTGACTGGCTCGATCTGACCTAAATATTGTTGACTGGGCTGTGAAAACTCCAAAACAGACAAAAAAACCCTAAGCTATGCCAAGTATAAAACACCAGTGGCCTTTTAAGCTCAATAAGCTAATCAGACTCTTTGGTTGTTTTGTACATTTTGTCATTAGGGCCCCGCACTGAAAGTGTGGGTGCCCTATAGTAATCACTCTGTCCATCCGTCTGTCTGTCTGTCTGTCTGTCTGTCCGTCTGTCCGTCCACAAATTTTCCTACTCCTCTGATAGCGCTGCCGGGGCCCTAGTCAGTTTCACTGACAGCTCTAGTTTGTTTGTGTGAACTGAGGTTTTGCATCCCTGTGAACACTATTTAGGTCATTTTGGAGAACTTTCTCCTAATTTTGTGGGACTTTAACCCGACATTTATATAAAATGACATCTCAATCCCTGCCACCGAATTAAACCAATAGAGTTTATATATCTGGACAGGTTGACTCGCAACACTTTGCCAGCCACAGTAGCTCAGTCGGATGCGCATCTGACTGGTGATCAGGAGGAGGTGGGTTCGATACGTGCCGGGATAGGCAACATTCTTTCGTGGAGATTGATCATGAAATCTTTTCTACAATCATTCTCTCCCTTCCGCTGATTCAAGAAGGGCGGTTGTCAGTTTCTGGCTAAAGAATGTGCATTGTACTGGTTAACCGCTTGCGTATAAGCCTGCCCAGGAAAAGTGTGGATAGGTAAATTGACTGGCACAAAAATTAACTAATTGTGTGGGCCATTAAATTCCAACACAAACAAACAAACTTGCACTACTTTGCCAGGGCAGGCTTAGACCCTCTAAGTGGTTCACCAGTACTCGTGTGGTCAGTCTCAGCTCTGCGTGGAAGCACCATACAGCCCATTCTGTTTGTGCTAGCCCTGATGGGTGGGGGCCCGTACATTTTGCCGTGCTCTGGCTCTTCCTAGGTACTTCATTTACCCTAAGTATTCGGACATCTTGATTCCTAACAATACTTCTAGAATTTAACCCAATGCCAGAAACCCACAAACGGGTACCCTGGCAAACAGTGCAGGCCCAGATCAGACGCCGCAGAATGCTGCATCTGATCAGGGCCTCCACTGTTTGCTAAAAGTTCAGCCATTTCCACAATAAATTTCGATGAAAACACAACCTCTCACCCCTAAATTTTGAAATGAACTCCTGCTATATATAAAGAGGAAGATTCCATTTGGTACCAAAAGGTTAAATAAGTACTATTTCCTGTGCGACGAGCTGTATAAGTGCCAAACCTTGCAGATCCTGATGAGATGCCGCATGGCATCTCTTCTGGGTCTACAGTTTGCTAAGGCCTGTCTGTCTGATTTCATATTACAAATAAGGTAAAACAAAGGTTCGTATTCAATACATGGGAGAACAACACTAAATCAAAATCCAGAAAAAAAGGGTAAAATTTATTATTAGAGTTTGACATACAACATTGGAGCATTATGAAAATCTACATTTAGGGTAGATATATACATGTATGCAGTCATATATACAGTAACAAGTGTAAGCTGTTTTGACTGCCATGTTGTTTAACCCATTTTGTACCGGAAACCCCAAAATGGGTACCTTGGCAAACAGTGCAGGCCCAGATGAGATGACGCAGAACGCGGCATCTCATCAGGGCCTACACTATTTGCAGAAGTTCAGTCATTTTCAAAATAAATTTTGACGAAGACACAACCTGATGCCCCTAAATTTTGAAATGGACTCTTGCTATATATAAGGAGGAAGATTCCATTTGGTACTAAAAGGGTTAAACAACTTTTCAGGAAAGTAAACTAGTACAGTAGAACTTCGATGGCTCGAACACCAATGGCTCGTTTACCATGGCTGAGTCGAACCCGTTCTTGAGTCCCTAGGGAATTTCTGTACATAAAAAATAGGGAGAGTAAAAATTAGGATATTTTTGTCTTTTATCTTGCAATTGTATGCTGTGTGTACTCATTAGAATCGCTTCTATGAGGCGATTCTAATGAGTACACACAGCATACATATTCATTATAAAACAGCGAAAAGATGTTATAAAAGAATCCCGTTATACCTCCTGATGGTAACCCTCAGTGGCTCAAACTACCCCTGTCTCGAACAGATTTTTGAGGTCCCAAAGGTGTGCAAGCCATTGAAAAGTAGAAGTAAAACAAAGATCAGGAATTGATACAATTAACTTACTCCACCCATAAAAGACACCAAAGGGAAAGAAATACAAACATTAAGCGACCAGACCATAATGGAAACCTAAACAAAGGAAGGCCATAAGGACAGTTACTTTCCCACAAAATGGCCATATGGTCATCCGAAACTAAAAGACATAAGTGATACACACAGTAAGTAACAAACAACAACATAAAATAAATCGCCACAGAAGAGCCGCCTTGGAACGGTCAGTGGAAGATTTCCACTGGGGGGCTTAAATCGATTTTACGTGGCCACAATCCTCGCCCTTACTTCCGTCGCGATTTAGACAAATAATTTGTTCAGTCCGCATGAAGGCCTCCTAACTCATCAGTGCAACATCTCCGTGAACACAAAAATCAAAGAACCACAGAGGTGAGACAACGGTGAGGACTCGACAGCAAGAAACCACTGAAATGCTGGAGCAAAAGAAAACCAACAGTTAGACTCCGATGAGCCCGACCAGAGACAGAGCATCAGGCACCAACCAACATTACCTTGAATTAGATCTCTCTACTGTACAAAGTTCGACTGTACAAATATTGCAAACAGCAGGAAAATAAAGAAGTAAACACACATTATGCACACTTGGATACACGCACAATCATGTTTATAATCATGTCCGCTATTGTGTTTGAATTTGAAACAAAAACGTTCATGATCCTCAAAACTTCCAAGAGACAAGGACAGAGGCCACTTTCTAACTGACAGGTCACATACGTCTCAGCATTCATTTACCTGTGTCAGGCCAAGTTCCAATTTTATGGGTTTCAGGTGTTTTTTTTGTAAGTTTTATGAAGATTCCCATACTTTATATAAACTGTAGATCGAGTTCTGCTGCATTGAACATCTGATCTGGGTCGACAGCCAATATCGCATTTTCAGATGTTAGCCTTATATGGGTTATATACAGAAAGACCTCTAGACTTTGATAAACTATGCTAGCATAAATGACATGCCTGTCTGTGCTCAACCAGGCAAATCACACGGTAATTTTGGTTAAAATCCTAAAAATTCGGGCACCTTACGGATTTGCTGTGATTTGCCTAATGTGTTTCATGATCCAGCAAGGAGCCCAAAAAGTGCCAACAGAAATGCAGTGTAGACCTTGATCCCTTCAGGAGCAGTCTGATCTGGTTCTGCACTGTTTGCATAGGCCTATCTGTCCCAATACTTAGGAAGATAACAATAATATAAATGAACTTAGTAAAAAACAAAGGGTCAACAAAACAATGACAACAAAGGGATATAAAACAATGAAAAACATATAAAAAATGCAGTAAATCTTCAGTGGCTTGAACAACAATGTCTCACATTTTTTTTATTTTTTTTTTTTTGATTTTACAGCCCTATCAAGAATATTTCGCTTATATCGATAATCAGAGGTCAATGTCTCACTTAAAATGGCTAATTGGAACTCATTCTAAAGTCCCTAGAATTCATCCCAGATATGTATACACCACAACCTCTATAACACTACGAGAAAGGGGTCCAAAGATAACACAACCTATCACCCTCAAAATTTGAAATGGATCCCTACTACATATGAGGAGGAATGTACCAAAATGGGTTAATGCAACTGGATACACCTTCATGTTAGGCATTTTTCACAATTTTTTACACAGTCTTGCCGTTTTTTTCCTGTATTCAATAAAATAAGCCGACCCATGGCAGCAGTATAATTGCATCTGTATATTAACTTTGAGCCAATTGGCAAACAACAGACCCAGTTATAAACATAATACAGTGAAATTCCGCTAATAAGACCACCAACAATTGAGACAAATTCTGGTTTAAAAAGCTTACTTATGAGGGTGCAGTTAGTCTTTCTTTGTGTTTTATGAAAACAGCCCGTCTGGTCAGGGACCACCTTCGGGACAGTTCAAAAGTGGTCTTAAAGTGGTGACCACCTTTGGGACAGTTCAAAAGTGGTCTTAAAGACCACTTTTGAACAGCCCCAAAGGTGGTGTTAATATAGGAATTTTACTGTATTATTCAGACTTCATCACCTTAGTTGCATACTTAAGGTGCATACGTACCTAAAAATTAAGGGGAATGGATACACCTAGAAAATTTTTTCCTCCAAAAGGGAGACAACTTTCGCGACTTCCTGTTCACTTTTCTATAAACTGTCCCGCGGAAAAAGAAGTCTACTCTTAATGGAAAGAATTTTTACATGGGGGTGGGGGAAATACTTTTGCAGGAGTTGCCTTCCCTGAAGGTGTATCCATCCCCTTAAGCGTAAGTGCATATTTACATGTACCTAATCAGTAAACATACACTTAGGGCACACATTGGGCTGTAACAACCTAGTCTACCCTCAATGGCTTGGACCATGAATTTTTTTTTCTAGACATGGGTAGTTTGAGCCACTAAATGTTGCTAATAGTACCGAGTCAAGAGAGTACTTTTTCAAATTTCTTGGTGATAACTTCTCATTTCTAAGTTAAGTCAAACAGCAAAAATATTTAATAATCCACTTAAGGGGAATGGGATTACCTCATTCACCTGACACATTTTTTCACCATTTTTCAAAGGGAGACAACTTTTGGGACTTCCTGTTTGCTTTTCCATAAGCCCTGTCCCATTGAAAATGGGATCCACTCTTAAAGGAAAGACTTTGATCCTCTTTCCGAGTTGACCCCTATTGACATGGGAGACAAAAATACTTTTGAAGGGGTTGCCTCCCCTGAAGGTGTACCCAATCCACTAAGTGACCCTTCCCTTAACCATTGAAGCACAAAGCAAATTTGTGGGACAGGCAGCATTATAAATGTTTTTGTTATTTTTCATAAAAAAATAGGCTTGGCATTTCATGAGAATTGTCTGCATAGCAGATAATCCACAATAAATGTCAAGCTAATTTTTACGAAAAAAATTAATGTTTTAAATGGGCTTGACATTCAGTGTGAATTCCAATCTGGTGCACTTCTAACCCTGCAAGCTCATTTTTTTCTGAAAATGTGTAAAACATATTGGAGAAATGATGTCTGCCATGGTCATGCTTGGTACGTTTATGGGTTTTCACTCCATTTGATGTCATTTGAGCCCCGCCAAGCGAATTTGTGTCTTCGAGCATTCCGTCTTGACAAATTTTAACTGCACATGCTCAGCCATTCAGAGGGGCCAGGGATATGGCTTTCTGGCTGAAGGTTCCTCTTGATTCACTGCTCGCGTAGGCGATAAGTACCAAAATTGCTTGACGGGGCCCATTTTATGACAACTGTTTTATTTGTTTGTTTGTGTTGAGGTTATATGCCCCTGTCAACACTGTTTAAGGTCATTTTGGAGACAATGCTTCCAATTTTGTGGGACTTTCATCACGTGAACACGTCCGTGAAATGGAGACCCCCCCCCCCCACTCCCTATACCCCACTTTATATAGAAAAAAGTGGGGTTTACGGGCTTAAACATTATTTTTCTTATTTTTGCTCCAAGACATAGGTTATGGTACTCGTTAGAACTGCCTCGATGAGGCAGTATTTGTAAGAAAAAATCATGGATTTTCATCAGAAAAGTAGCCATTTGGGAGGTGTGAACAAATGCTCTACATAGCATGGGTGTGTAATCGTAATGTATGGACACTGAGATAAAATGACATCTCAAGCCCTACCGCCCAAAGAAACCCCTAGGGTCTAAGGAGCAGTCCTATACACGACTTTTCCTGGGCAGGCTTAGACCCAAGCAGTTTACCCGTGGTATTAGCTCTGTGCGGAAGCATCACGCATCCCAGTCTATTTCTCCCAAGCCTTGATGGGTGGGGGCAGCAATGAAAACTAAGTATTGCAACACATACTCATTTTTATGCCCCCGGAATCTAAGATTCTGGGGGGCATATAGTTTTTGGTCTGTCCGTCTGTTTGTCCGTTTGTCTGTTTGTCCGTCTGCAAAAACTTTAACATTGGGCATAACTTTTGAATGGTAAGTGGTACAGCTTTCATACTTCACATGTGTATACCTTATCACAAGACCTTTCCAGTGGTACCATAATTTTTGATCTCGTGACCTTGAACTTGACCTTTGACCTATTTTATTCAAAAGTTTTAAAAACATTAACATTGTCCATAACTTTCGATTGGTAAGTGATAGGGCTTTCATATTTCACATGTGCATTCCTTGTCACAAGACCTTTCTAGTGGTACCATAATTTTTGACCTTATGACCTTGACCGTGATGTTTGACCTACTTTTTAAAAACTTTAACATTGGCCATAACTTTCGATTGGTAAGTGATAGGGCTTTCATATTTCACATGTGCATACTATGTCACAAGACCTTTTCAACAATCCCATAATTTTTTACCTTGTGACCTTGACCTATTTTTTTAAGACTTGAACATTGGCCATACCTTTTGATTGCTTAGTGATACTGCTTTCATATTTAACATGCATCTTGTTTTTCTCTCTTTTTCATTTTTTTTTTATTTGGGTTTTTATTTGGGTTTTGCAGCCCATAAAAAAACTTTTCATTTCTAGAACTAATATGAACTATAATATACAAACAATGTCAAATAAATTTTTCACACATTAATCATAAAACAGGTAGGGCTGGGATGAGTACTTAGGTGCCCTAGTCCATGTCACACAAAACAATTTACCGGTTTCAAAATTACTAACTGTTACCCATGCATGGAAATGTAAACAGACTGAAGGTATTGATAAATTGTTAAAGGACTACCCATAAAATTTTATTTTGTCACTGAGGAATTTTTTCACACCACGAACATGTCATATAATTGTAACCCCCTTGAACCCCACCTTATAAAACTGGGGTTTACAGGGGTACACCTTATTTTTGTTATTTCTGCTCCAAAATATAGATTGTGTGTACTCATTAGAACTGCCTCATTGAGGCAGTTCTAACGAGTACCCACAATCTATATTTTGAGCTGAAGTAAGAAAGATATCACAATTTTTCATCTTGTATAAGTTAAAATGTTTTTTGTTGTTTTTTTTCGGTGGTAAAGTTTACAATGTATTTGTATAGGTGTGTTTTTTGTAATGATCAGTTTAACCCTTGTCCTGCTGAATATTTTAATGTGCCACACCCACTACCAATTATCAATCAATCAGATTACTTGATGCAAATTATTGCAACAAATTCACAATCCAAATGGCAAACAATGTAGATCCTGATCAGATGGCTTCGGAAGCCATCTGATCTGGATCTTCATTGTTTGGAAAATAAAGCATATCCAGGTTTAGCAGGACAAGGGTTAAATAAGTCCAATTTTCTTTGTACAAAATGTTCTTTGTTTAACCTTTCTCTTGCTGAATATTTATTTTAGCCACACCCATCTCTGAATTTTAACCAATCGGATTACTTGATGTAATTTAGTCCTACAAATTCATTAACTGAATGCCAAGCAGTGTAGATCCTGATCAGATGGCTTCTTCAGAATCTGGATCTACACTGTTTGCAAAGATAGGGGTTGTTGTGAACAGCAAGATAAGGGTTAACCCACTTTTTTTTACTGAATGGAAACTCCCCTCTTGTATACAGTGCGAGTTCATTTCAAACTTTAGGGTTATCAGCTTCAATTAATTTTGGAAATTTATGTCTAAAATGTTTAAACTTTCCAAATAGTGAGGGCCCTGATTAGATGCCACAGAGTGCAGTGTCTGATCTGGACATGCTCTGTTTGCCAATACGGCCCCCACCCATAGGGGCTTGAAGAAATATATGGGCTGCATGATGCTTCCACGCAGAGCTGAATCCGGCCCGCACACTAGTACTGGTAAACCGCTTAGAGGATCTAAGCCTGTTCAGGAACCGCGGTGCAAGGTGGACCATCCATGCTAATAAACCCTATTGGTTTCATTGGTTGACAGGGCTTGAGATGTCATTTCATCTCAATGTCGGGTAAAAGTCCCACAAAATTGGAAGCAAAGTCTCCAAAATGACTTTTACAGTGTTGACGGGGATGTTTAACATCAAACAAACTGTTTGCCAATGACCCATTTTGGGGTGTTCTATGGTTACAGAAAAGCATTTCTTATATCTCTTTTTTTAACCCATTGCATGTGGGAAACCCCTAAAGGGGTACCTAGCAAACAGTGCAGGCCCATATCAGAAGCCGCAGACTGCGGCGTCTGATCGGGGCCTGCACTACTTGCTAACAGAATTTTCCATCAAAAATAGAATAAAAACGAAAAAATAGTCCTGACACCCTGTATATGACAAATGGACTCGTCCAACATACCATCACGTGAACAAGTCCGTGAAATGAAGACCCCCCTAATCCCTACTTTATATAGAGAAAACTGGGGTTTACGGGGGTATACATTATCTGGCTTATTTTTCCTCAAAAACATAGATTGTGGGTACTTGTTAGAACCGCCTCATTGAGGCGGTTCTAACGAGCACCCACAATCTATGTTGAATGCAGAAATAAGAAAGATGTTATCATTTTTACCTCAAATTTGTCATTTCTGACACCATGTTGGACACCATTCTTTCACACGGACATGTTTTCCTAATACAGCAATGGAAGACTCCACCAGTATAAAATGGGTTAAGCGAAGCATTAGGATAACTTATTGTGCTCTTTCATCTCTCCAAAATTGTTAATTTTCTGATGAAAATTTATGATATTTTCTTATTTCTTCTCAAAACAGGTTGTAGAGAAAAAATAAGAAGAATAATATACAGTAGAATTCCTATATTAAGACCACCTTTGAGACTGTTCAAAAGTGGTCCTTAAGACCACTTTTGAACAGCCCCAAAGTTGGTCTCTCATTAGGGGACACTGGGTGTTGAAAACACAAAGAAAGAATAACTGAAACCTTCTCAATAAGCTTTTAAAAACAAATTTAGTCTTAATTTTAGGTTGTTTTAATTGCAGAATTTTACTGTTTTTCCCTGTAAACCCATGATTTCTCTATATAAAGGCTGTTCATTACACAGACTTGATAACCTGATGCGGCAGAAGTGTGCCATTGTATTTTATGATGGATAAGAATGTTGCCCCTGTATCTGCATGTCAATAAAAAATCCAGTGATGGTATTGATAGTGATGAAATGACCCATGGGTAATAGCTACTCAGGCACCCGAGTTGAAAATCTCTACCCATCCCAGGCCTAACACTAGCCATTTGGCAGTATAAGTAAATATTAATTAACTTGCACATCTGGATTATGCATTGCATTAATTACCCAAAGAATGTCTGCATTTGATTGTTTTCTCAAGCGAAGTTGAAAAACTGCTCATAATATTCGTTTGTTTTTAAATACTTAAACTTTAAGAGCAGCTCCGCGTCTCCATAAACCATCTGACGCTCAAATTGTTTGTCGTTAACATCGGCCCCTCTTGGCACAGGAACTTCAAACTTGCCAACATTACTACATGAGTAATGGGAAGTAAACTTGGGGTCATCTTGGTCCGAAGTGAAGAGCTCAAATACGAGTTTGCTGTCATCAGCTGATAGAGGTTTATCTGTAACCAATGGGGATGCCTCTCCATTCTTCACGACTGTGTCTTTGTGTATTAGAACGCTGAAGACATTTGTACACAATTTCCTTCCATTGATAGTTTCAACAACAGCATCTTTCGATCCATGCTTACTTTCATCGTAATCTTCGGCTACCTTAAACCCGTATGTTAACTGGGTCACTCTTGTTTTGACAAGGTTTGGGGTGTGTCCATACAAAACAGCCCCTTTAAGGACCACAACTCCAGCTTTGGGTGGAAAAATGAGGGTTTTGTCTGCAAACCTCTCCCTCAGTGAGCTCTGGACAAGGTCACAATCAGCAAATCCCCCAACAGTCAAAATGATTGATAGTCCCTGCATGAGTGGCTTGTTAAGTAAGCCTTTGATATGCGTGCTTAAACTTTTTACAGTATAATCAAACAGTTGTTTCCCTATTACAGGACTGAGGTAAAACTTGTCCCTGACAAGTTTGAGTTTATCCTGATATGGTGAAGATTTTACAGTCTCTTCAAGATCCTTGATTGTTTTGCAGGATTTCTTTTCCTTTGCCAACTCTATGAAAGAAGCTGGCAGTTTGATTGTTAAGTTATTGTCCCTGTCAGGATGTAAATTCCTCTTACTAGTTTCAAACTCTCTCATCAACTCTAGATAATCTGCAACATTTTCAGCCTTGAAATTTTTCACAGTCTCTGTTCCAAACACGAGTCCTAGAATGCTGAGGAAGTTGTTGTCTACCTGTGTGCCACCCCATGTACCGCCCCCTGGGCAAAAAATACTTTTTAAAGCTCCGTCACCCAAGGCTTCATGGACTGTGATATCCGCTGTGCCACCTACAAAGGTACACAAACTCATGTACAGAAGACTCTCATTATAACAACAGTATTTGTACCCTATTATTGTGCCGTTATAATGAATTTGCCATTATAAAGATTCCCAGTTAGGAGTGTGGTAGGTTATAATAGGTCTTATCCACATCAATACTCCAAGAAACAAATGTTATAGATATTTGTTAGAATCGCCTCGGTGAGGCGATTCTAACAAATATCTATAACATTTGTATTTTGGAGACTGAGGCGATTCTAACAAATGTCTATAGCATTTGTTTCTTGGAGTATTACAAAAATCTTTTACGACTATGGATTTGTTTGGGCATTTTCAACCCGAGGGAAGCCCACGTCACTCGGAATGGAGACTAATTAAGCCTTGAGCTAAGAATTCATTCCATTGAAATTGTTGTTGTAACGAGTTTTGCCATTATAACGAATGTCGGTATAAAATAGATTGACTATACTGTATTTACCCTAAATACATGACGCCACACTATGATAACACACCCGTGTCACATAGTTCATTCTTTCATATCTCCTAATTGATTACTTTTCTGATGCATCACGTGAACAAGCCCGTGAAATGAACACCCCCACTAAACCCCACTTTATATAGAGAAAACTGGGGTTTACGGGGGTATACATTATTTTTCTTATTTCTGCTCCAATACATAGGTTGTGGGTGCTCGTTAGAACCGCCTCATTGAGGCGGTTCTAACGAGCACCCACAACCTATGTTTGCAGTATAAATAAGAAAAGTATCACTGTTTTTCTTTAGAAAAGTAGCCATTTTGGAGATATGAAAAAATGCACTATGTTGCACGGGTATGTTATCGTAATGATTTTTTGTTTGTTTGATTTGAGGTTTAACATCCCCGTCAACACTGTAAAGGTCATTTTGGAGACGTTGCTTCCAATTTTGTGGGATTTTTACCCGACATTGAGATGAAATGACATCTCAAGTCCTGTCGCCCAATATGGTTTGTGAGCATGGACGGTCCGACTCATACCGCTTTGCCTAGGCAGGCATAGATCCTCTAAGCAGTTTACCAGTACTCGTGTGCAGTTGGAATCAGCTCTGCGTGGAAGCATTGTGCAGCCCATCTATTTCTTCAACCCCAATGGGCGGGGCCCTATACTTTTTTGATGAAAATTTGTGATATATTTTTATTTTTTCTCCATACAATAGATATACTATAGATAGAACCATCTAATTGAAGCAGTCCACTGATTCCAACCAGACACTGGTTACCTGTTTTTCCAGCACTGATAACCTTCAGACTAGGAACCAACAGATAATGCAAATAAGGTGATATCTGCTTACCTGTTTTCCATCACCTTATTTGCATTATCTGTTGGTTCCTTGGGTTATCAGTGTTGGAAAAACAGGTAACCAGACCCCCCCCTGACCTTGAAAGGTCATGGAGGTCTGGTTTATACCTGTATTTCCAATATTGACAATGTGCAAGCTGGGAGCCAGCAAATAATGCAAATATGGTGATATCATCAAACTGATCCCAAACAAAAAGAAAATTAAACCATACGCAAATCATACATAAATGATACACTATCAATATGCAGTTTTGTGAGTTGTTACAGCGTATGGAAGTGATACGCTTAACAAACCACCTTCAATACGCAAACAGTTAAAGCGTATCATTTACGTATCATTTCACTTTGATTATAACAGTATACTTCATTCACATATGGTTAAACTTAGTCTGAGGAAAAAGCGTATGATAAGACAATCTCATAAACTTGTGTATCATTCATGGTTTGTTTGCAGCTCTCAGAGACTTGTGTATTGTTTGCGTATGATTGCTTTTGAAAATTTTACCACCAATAGAAATCAAGCTGACTCACTTCCTGCATTTCAAATATACTGGAGGGAATCTGTGTGTAGAGTCCACATGGTGGTGTTTTGTTTTGAAGGCCTGTTGTGTTTAAATTTTAATTAAATCAAAGGAATTGTTTTTTCTATTATATACCAAGCAAAAGTAAGTATTGATAATTAAAATTAGACATGATTAAATTTGCTCAAGACTTTGCAAATAAAAGCTTTAAATTATCTTGCAGTATATGTTACATCAATTAAACTCTGTTGCACATTTAATTACTATATGCTGTTTAACATTTTAATTTTCATTTAATTTATTGTTAAATTAGTATTTGACTTCAGCTGGATGAAGGCTTATTGATTATTGCAAGCCCTTCTGACACGCAAACTACCAAAAAAAAAAATAACTGAAATTTGCATTATAGCATGTCCCAAATTTACCCCGGAAATTAATTAACACACCTGTATGAATGTAATTTAAGTGGCAAAAAACATGGTAAGCTTTCAGTCATGGACACAGGCATGGACAGTCACTAAAAAGTTCAAGAAGCAATGATTTTTTTTTATTCAAGTGATCATACAAACAAAGGAGATTTAAAATACACAGTAAACACAAGGCAGCCACATATGCATGTGTAAATATTTGCTGACATGAACTTTATTTCACCTTTTATGTATTGTTTGCGTATTGTTAACAGTATGCTGTTCATGCATTGGTTCTGCGTATTATTAGTATATGGTTTCTTGCGTATGGTTAGCGTATGGTTACTGTGTATGGTTAGCGTATCATATTAACGTATAATTAGTGTGTGGTTTATTGCGTATCGAAAGAGTATTGCTACTGCGTATTGTTAGCGTATCATATCAGCGTATGGTTAGCTCATTTGCATGTGAAAATAATACGCTTTAATGATACGCAAATCATACATATGTAGCATTTATAATTTATTAAAGCGTATCAGTCCCCTGTTTTTTCATTTGGGATGTGCTCCCATGGTAATACATCTTGATTCAGGAACCTATTGTATTATTCAATGTGGCAAGTTTACACTTATATTTTTGCAAAAGCTGCACACATTTTATTTGCAGCATAAACATATGCACCAGTGTAGACATTGCCACTGCAAGTACATTTGACCCTTATCTTGCTGTTCACAACAACCCCTATCTTTGCAAACAGTGTAGATCCAGATCAGATGGCTTCTGCAAGATAAGGGTCATCTGATCAGGATCTGATCAGATCTGATCTGATCTGATCTGAAGAAGCCATCAGGATCTACACTGTTTGGCATTCAGTTTATGAATTTGTAGCAATAAATTACATCAAGTAATTTGATTGGTTGATAGACGGAAATGGGTATGGCTTAAATGAATATTCAGCAAGATAAGGGTTAATGCTTCCATGGCTTAACCCATATCCTGCAGCATAAGTAAGCCATTTACATTTCAACCTACCAAATTATACTTACTTAATGCTATTCATTCATTAAAATTGGCAAACTGAATGACAAACTGTGTAGATCCTGATCAAATGGCTTCTTTAGAAGCCATATGAAGCCATCCGATCAGGATCTACATGTTTGCAAAGATAGTGGTTGATGTTTAGCAGAATAAGGGTTAACTATTTCATCAAGCTATAATTGATGCTTGAAACAAATGCAGGGCTCTGCGCCCGTATGAAATTTTGGAGCGGATTTCGCCCGTAAAATGAGCGGAAATGGGGCGAAATACCAGTTTTCCGGGCGAAAAAAGGGCGGAATCTATAATTCCGCTTCGAAAGTTTAAAAGCAACAAGTTTCTCCGGGCGAATTTCTTTTTTATTCCGCCTGTAAAGGTGAGGCGGAATAGTTTGAAGACGGAAAAATAGGACTTAAACTTTTTTCAGAGGCGAAACATTTTACTTAGAAGAAAATTTGGGGCGGAAATTTGTCAGCATCATTTCTTTAAAAATTTCTGCTGGCGGAAAAAGTTGACTTAGACATTTTTAGTGTTGCTAGAAATTTTAACTTATACACTTACAAACAAAATACTGGCAAGTTTAATATTTGCTCTAAACCAACATTACAATAGCACTCCCGTGCGACGTAGTGTAAAGAAAAATATACCATTGACATTCAAGTCTCCGATTTAAAGAAATAATGTGCCTATTGAATTTCTATGCATTACTACTTGTCAAAGGAAACAAAATTTGAATGTGACCAGCATTGAAAATAATGAAATCTAGAATTAGAAACTAGATTTTTTGTTATGTAACACGAACATCATTATTACTTTCTATTTTATGATATGTAAACAAATATGTTTCGTTGACTATAAAATAATGAGGATTTGCAGACTTCCTGGCATTTAGTAAAAAGAATTTTTTATAATTTCTGATGTGTTTGCCAATAGTAAGTCATAGGAAGACTTCCAAAATCTCGGACATACCCTTCTTGGCATTTACTCCATTTCTTCGTTCAGGTCGCTAGGCATGGTGGGCGAAGCTTGCTTACCAAGTAATGCTTACTATCCTAGGACGCCTGATTACACTCTTCTGGAGTCAATGTCTGTTGATCTGAACATTAATATTTGCCATTTGTCTATGGATTGATGATTTTAGATCAACGCTTTGGTACTACGACCTAAATTACTTATTAGAAAAAAAGCTAACCCAGGTATTGAATTCCTTTTTTGAAGGAAACCATCTTGTTTCAACTTTTTCAAACTAATGATGGCGTTAATTAATGCATTGTTAAAACTTTAATCATCAATTATGGCATGTACACTTACTTTTATTTTGCTGTATAAGAAAATGCGAGTTGCTTTTTCCAATGCAAATAAGTAAATAGGTACTGTAGCATACTCACTATTTACATCATGGTTCATAGCATTGGATGATGGAGGGTGCATATGACTGATCTGACGGAATCGAGACCAGAGCACACAACAGCCCGAGACAGTAGATAATTCAACTGTAAACTGTATAGCAACCAAAGGAAAGAAACTTTATTTGTAGTAACTGGCAGTAGTAGGAATTTGTACAAATTGCATTGGATGCGTGCGCTTAGTGGTTCTGTTTCGGTGGCAGATATATGGAGGCAGTGGTATCTCGACAAGGCCATAAGGCAGTGGTATCTTGACAAGGCCATAAACTATCTTGTAGAACAATATGAGGCGTGCATCAGCACGTCTCTGTTCCAAGGATCTCCACCCAAGATCATCTGGGCCCAGTCAAGCGATTTTGGTACTTATCGCCTATGCGAGCAGCGAAGGTTCAGGCGAGCCTGTGCATCCGCGCAGTCTCGCCAGAACATTCGCTGCTCGCTCATACAAGCAGTGAATCAAGAGGAATCTTCAGACAGAAAGCCATATCCCTGGCCCCTCTGAATGGCTGGGCATGCGCAGTTAAAATTTGTCATGACGGAATGCTCGAAGACACAAATTCGCTTGGCGGGGCTCATCTAGCGTCTGGGTCACATCTATATGATAAGTAATCATTTTTGACCAATCTAGCAGCTCTTCTTTGAAGCCTTTCAATTCTGGTAATGTTGGACTGGGTGAACGGAGGCTTACTCGACTTTGGAAAGTATTGTATGCTGTGTCTCGTATGCCGATGTTTGGTGTGAATATTTCTACGCGTGAAGCCAATGGTCCTATTTGCCCACGTTTATCTACTACTGCGGTTTATAGGGGTATACGGGTAAGTCATTTTATTTCTACTCAGAGACAGATTGTGGGTGCTCATCAGAACCGCATCGAGGCTGTTCTAAAAATACGAAACATATGTTTTTCACCTGATTTGTTTCCGGCCACAAGTGCTCAAGGTGAGCTATTGTCATCACCCTGTCTCCGTCGTACCTGCGTCGTCCGCCGTATAGATTCACTTCCCAGCAGGCACATGACGTCCGTTTGACGTCAGATCTTGGTTGGATTTTGGTCACGACGTCATATAACCAAAAAACAACGTCGATTAGACGTCATATCCTGACGTCAGCCAGACGTAATGATTAGACGTTGAACAGACGTCAGAACAAACGTCAATTAGACGTCTTAATCTCAACGTCGTTTTACGTTGCATTTTTGTTCTTTTTTGCAACCTGTATGCGAACTTTACTTGCATGCATCATATGTACCGACCGGAGTGACAGGCACTCTACCGCCGGCTCGAGCCTCTAGGCGTAGTACACCTACTTTATACCTGTCACTTCTACATGATGTTATAATTATTAAATTAAAAACAATTGGTTGGTATTTAGTAATTAGACATTATTCGCAACTGACTCAAGCTTTTTTTGAAAGCTAATAGTTGTGTACATGTATTTACATATTTGAAATCAGGCGCCATGTTCGATTTCCGGTAGAAGGTCAAGATTGAAGAAACCTGCAAAACGGGCGTATAATGTCACATTGTGAGTGTTTTAGTAAATATGACGCATCAGAAAAAAACCGACAAAGTAATCTCAAAATCAACCAGTATGTAATCTTTTTAAATGTATGTCGTATGAATGGCACAGTTGCAGATTTGCTACATTGACATATGTTTTCGCGATCATATATCAGCCTCTTCTTTTTTAAACCTCTCCAAGCTCTCCTGTACAAGCCTTCCATCAGAGATGTGCGCATGCGTGGCGATCAGCTGTTTTTTCAAAACAAAACAAAAATCTTTTTGATTAAAATTAAATATTAATAGATTATGGCATTTATTTAAGTTAAAATTTCACAAAAGCTCAATGTTAGATAAAGTTCTATCGGTGTGGAGATTTTAGAGAGCCATTCTGACGAGGTTAAGGAGTTTTTTGAAGAAGTTGTTTGAAGAACATTGCGGAGCCGTTTCGCTTGAATGGGCTGTCAAAGTAAACAGTGTCAAGGACTACAAGATGGCTGGCTTTTAAGGCGGGAGGTTACACATTAGAAGTTCTACGAAGGATTGAGCGAAGGGAAGTGAATTTACTTAATTTTGTAGTACTTGTCTTTGTATACAAGCCTTTACAAAGGGCAAATAGATTGTTGTTTACAACCCTTAGCAACAGGTTTCTAAGGAATAACAACAGCAATATATTTCAACAACAAACAGTCAATCAACCACATATCAACATTTATATTTTACTTTGGCTAAGAATAATGACTAGGACTCTATGAAATGCCGAAAAAGAAAGTTCCTGATACCTTGTCCACTAATAAATGCCCATGCGGAAAAACTTTGAAGAATAAACCTGCATGGATTGCTTGTGACCATTGTAGTCAGTGGTGGCATGGTAATTGTGTTAATTTGACAAAGCAGATTTGTGGTATTTTTAAGGAGAAAAAACTTCCTTTTACCTGTCCCACATGTATTGTTGCAAAATTACAGTTGATTGTATTAAATTCATGTTCTAACTCAAACATTGGTGAAGAGTCAGAGACAAAACCCCAGTGTGTAACAGAGAAGGGTAAAGAACCTGTGGAAACCTGTTCATATGCAATTAGGCAATCTGCTGTACCTAAAGAGAGTAAACTCAAGAATTTAGTAATCATTGATGGGCTGAGGAAACCAGAAAGATTCCAAAAAAAGTAGAGAAATAAAAGCCGAATTAAGGAAACATAAGGGAGATCTGAAGATTAGGTATGCACATTCTCTGAATAGAGGAGGGATTGCAGTGACACTAGACTCAGAGGAAGATATAGACACATTAAAAGAGGAATGGCCAGTGGAAGCATTTGAAAACAGCGGCCTATCACTCTCAGTTCATGATCAATCAATTTTGGTTCCAAAATGTATCTTGAAAAATGTACCCCCTTTTCGGCCTATTGATAATATTTTGGATGAGATTTATAAGCAGACAGGAATCAAAGTCTCAGGTAGGAGACTAAGATACAGAGACACAAACAAGCCTATGCCAGTGGTTGTTGTGAATTGTAACAATTTTGAAGATTTACAAACTTTATTCAAAGCAAAGATTGTAATTGGGAGTAGAACAGCAGTTGTCAAGTCATACATTGGAAAAACCACTATCCCATTAAGGTGTTATAATTGCCAGGAATTTGGGCACATAGCTAGATTATGTAAGAAGGAGAATAAATGTGAGACTTGTGCAGCAGACCATTCCGGGCCATGCCAAGCTCATATGTGTTGTGTAAATTGTGGAGGCGGCCATCGCTCTAGCTCAACAAATTGTCCTGTGTATATCAGCATTAAGGAGAGATTGTTGAGTCGGCAATTTCTCAACTAGTTTGGCCAATCTTATCATGCTTATGTGTTTTTTTTTTTTTTTTTTTAGAAGATATTGATGTCATAGAACATTTTTTGTATAAATGGAAGTGTCTGTGAACATTTGTGCTGAGTATTGTGAATAGTGAGAAGTGTAAGCATTATTGCTGAATGTCATAGAACATTAGTATTCATTGCAATGCCTGTGAACATTTTCATATGGAAACTAATATTGTGAAATATTTCATCATTATTGTGTCATGGAACATTTTCTATTGAATGTCTATGAACAGTAGGCTGTGTAATTATAGTTCATAATGAAGATTGCTTATGCAAATGTAAGGTCACTAAACACATCTTTTAACTTAGTAGAGACTGCATGTTTAAGGCAGCATATTAAGATTTTGGGGATGAGTGAAATATGGCATCCCAATAATTCAGTAAAAGATACAGTGAAACAGTCATGGCATTGGATAGCGACTGAAAGGAATGGTGAAAGAGGAGGAGGGGCAGCATTGATGATAGCCAAGGAATGTAAAGTTTTTGAGAGGAAAGATTTGAAAAGAGATGGACTAGAGGCAGTCTGGAGTAACATTTACTCGGAGGAAGGGAACTTTGTCATAGGATCAGTGTACATCCCTCCATGCAATTCAAAAAGTTTGAAAATTCTTTTCAAAGTGTTAGACGATTTGGTACAGCAATCATTGCCAATTCTACTAGTCGGAGATTTCAATGCTCACCATCCGTACTGGTATGGAGAAAATGCAAATAAGCTTGGAACAGAGCTATTTGAGTATCTATCAGACAAAAACCTAAGTATTTTGAACACAGAACAACCTACTAGAAAGGACAAGATTATTGACTTGACTATTGTGAGCAATGTGTTAGAAGGAAGAATTAGTAACTGGCAAGTACAACAAGAGGTGTATCTAAACACAGACCACAGTCTCATTACATTTGACTTTGGAGAGAAAGATGAAGAAGGTTCATGGGAAAGATTAGATTTCAAGAAGGCTGACTGGTCGAAATGGGAAACCAGCTGTGAGGAAGCAATAGAAGAATGGCTGTCGGAGAGAAGAGGATCGGGGGATGTCAACGAAGACTACAATAGTTTTGTAGATCTGCTGAAACAAATTGTAGATGAGTGTATTCCAAAGAAGAAGGTATGCAAGCATAGCAAGGGTTGGTGGAATCCGCAGCTTACTGTGTTAGCTAAAGAGGTTAAGAGTGCCAAGAGGAAGTTTGCCATACGTAGTGATGAGGCCAATGGAAGGCTTGTACAGGAGAGCTTGGAGAGGTTTAAAAAAGAAGAGGCTGATGCGAGAGAGCACTATTTGGATGATATGGTCAAGATGATGGATCCCAAGAAACCGGGTCAGTTCTGGCGTGTGGTGAATAAAGAGAGAAAGACAAAGAGCAAGAGCGTGGTCCAACCAATATTGAGGGATGACGGTACACTAGCTGTATCAGATGAGGAGATATTTGTGGAGATTAAGAAGAGATATGGGAAAGAGACACTGGATGTTAGAGAGAAGGACATGAAATGGTACGAAGAAGTGGAGCAAGAAGCACTGAGTACGAATGAAAAGGAGAGAATGAATATCAGGGTCAACAATTACTCACAGACCTGTAGCCACGAGAACAGTGATATAACGGAGGATGAAGTAATATCAGCTATTAAAGGATTATCTAGCTTCAGTGCACCAAACCCAGAGGAGCAAATTTTTAATTTAATGCTAAAGAAAGGTGGGGACTCAGTGGCCAGGGGTCTTCACTATATTTTCCAAAAGTGTTGGGAACAGGCAGTACTTCCAGTAGCATTTGTCACAGATGCGAAAGTGATGCTTCCAAAACCTGGTAAAGCCAATTATAACACTGTCAGAGCTTACAGACCTATAACTCTAGAGAGTGTGATAGGAAAATTGATGGAAAGAGTGATCACATACAGGCTGGTCTGGAAACTGGAAGTTGAGGGTGGGTTTGCACCCACACAAAATGCATACAGAAAACAGAAGTCCTGCGTGCAGTCAGTGTTAAGGATATCAAACTCATTATCAGAAGCGAAGGCAAAGAAACAGAGTTCAGTGTTGACAATAATGGATTATGAATCGTGCTATGAGCGCATTTGGAGGGCGGGACTTCTGCACAAGGCTACCAGACTAGGGTTAAATGGACGAATGTGGCTATATATGAGGAATTTCTTATGGGACAGGGTCTACTACATAAAAGTTAACAATTATAAGTCAGATGTTTGTACGTCAGCTGTAGGGATACCGCAAGGCTCGGTCATTAGTCCAGTGCTGTGCAATCTATATACACATGATTCGATGGTTGGAGTGGAAGGAAAGCACACTGAATATGCAGATGATGTGACCCTGCTGGTCAGTGACTCAAGTTTAGCATCAGCTTGTGAGGCTACGAACAGGGATCTAAAACTAAGGGTCCAGCCTTGGTGTCATAAGTGGAATATGTCAGTGGCAGCAGACAAAACAGATGTGCTGGTAGTAACCCCAGATGGGAAGGAACCAGCAGGTATGGTGGACATTAAACTAGGAGATGAGACATTGAATGTGGTGAAGTATAAAAAGATTCTCGGAGTGACTTTAGATGATCAGTTAAGTTATCATAAACACATAGAAGAGAAGGTTAAGTCAGGTTTTAGAGCACTGAAAGGGTTGGATAACTTTGTCAAGGGACATAGAGGTTGCAGCCAATCGGTATTCCTGAGACTCTACAATGCACTGGTACTCCCAATCATGGACTACGCAATACCAGTTACAGTATCAGCCACGGCCGAGTGCATCAAGGAGCTAGGTAAAGTTCACAGGGCAGCATTGTTGAATGCCTCAGGTTGCCTAAACAGTACTAGCACGGACGCACTTGAAGTTCTAACCAACACTATTCCAATTGACTTGCACATTAAAATGAGACAAGCCCAGGAGGTGGTTAGAATTGGTGCAAAACACGAGGATGAACCACTAAAAAAGGACTTCCTGGAATGGGCAGCTAACACTCACACAAATAACAGGAAACCATCAACATTTCAGCTGCTAATGTGCAGGTTTAAGGAGATGAAAGGGAATACAGATTTTGATAAGATTGAGCAAGAATTTAGATACACGAACGAGTACATGGGACTGTTAAAAATGGGGGGAAAAGTGAATTCTGAGGAGTTCAAGCTGGACAAAGAAGTGCAAGAAGAGAATGTGAAAGTGTTGTTAGAAGGTCTACAACCAGAGGATGTGATTGTATTCACTGATGGGTCAGCTTTTGGCAATCCGGGTCCTACAGGGGCAGGAGGGGTGGTGTATCTTGAGGGATATGAAGCTTCGCCAGTATTGCTGAAGAAAGGTGTCAGCCCTTTCAGTAACAACTTCACAGGCGAGTTGGTGGGTATTCAGATCAGCTTAGAATTCCTTGCAGAGATCAACCAACTAGAAAACAAAAACATACACTTTTTTACTGATTGTCAGGGTGCCATTTTATCAGCCTTCCAGAACCAGATTCCTAAGAACAAGATAGAGATTATCACATCTATAAAACAGAGTATCAGTCAAATTATGGAAAAAGGCAATAAGATACATGTACACTGGGTTCCTGGACATAAAGATATAGCTGGAAATGAACTTGCAGACAAACAGGCCAAAGCAGGTGCTAATGAAATGTTGGTTTCAAAAGAACCAGTTAGTACAGAGATGGACAAGAGGGAGGCTAATGCAGAGATTCGTCGGCAGGTTGGTGAAAAATGGAAGCTCAAGTTCATGTTGTCTGAGAAAATGGAAAAGATACAGGAGACGTTTACTGATGTGGGAAGAAGGAGTTGCTATGGGGAGAGAGACAGAGCAAGTTTCTCAGTTTTAAATCAGATTTTATCAGGGCATACAATGCTGAATGAATTTCAATCTAAGCTGAATCCAAATGTATCCAGCCTATGCTCAGCCTGCCAGGTATCAGAGACCATAGAGCATTACATTTTTGATTGTGACAGATATACGGAAGAAAGGAAGGAATTGGAGAAAGTTACAGAAGACATACTAGGCAGAGAAGGAGTAAACTGTAGTGTAGTTGATGTGAAAGTTTTATCAGGGAATATAGAGACAATTAGTAAAGATGCAAGATCAGAACTAACAGGTGCACTGCTACATTTTATCAGGTGCACCAAAAGATTTTTCTAAATTTTTCGTAAGCCACGCCTGCGCACACAGAGCATTAAGTGCACAAGTACCTAGTGAATCTCACCAAAGCGAAGAGAGCACCTTGAGATGATTGGCAACAAATAGTGCCGTGATTAGATATACAACAACAACAACAACAATCATATTCAAAATATTTGTTCTGTCAGACACTAAAGTTGACGTCAGAGTAACACCATAATATGTTAACTAGTTATTTGCATATTATATATCACATATATTTTAAATATAAACTTGTTTTTGTTTGTTTTGGGGGGCTTGTTCTAAAAGGAAAGAATTTGCTCCCAAGGAGCAAATTCTTTTAGGCAGTCTGGCTAGCCGGCCGGTAGCGGACGACCAGTGTAAGTCTGCCCGTCCGTACCGGGCGACCAGCCTACAAAACTGCTCGTACCGGAAAGCAAGCCAACCCACAAAGGAATGGCTAGCCATCTGGTAGTTAATTTTAGCCTCTCATTTCAGATAGGGTATGAAGGGCTGTCAAAGGTTTTTTTTTTTTTTTTTTTCTATATATTATATACAGTGCCATATGCCCTCGCGCGCATTCTAGGCAGGTGTATTTTACATTCACTCCAGTCTTTGCAGGATGAAAGCCTACACAGTAATCATGTAATTATGGTAGGGTTCTTTAACCTGCACAGGGGATGGTTCTCCCTGCACAGGGGGCCTCCGCCCATAGGGGCTTGAAGAAATATATGGGCTGCACGATGCTTCCACACAGAGCTGAATCCGGCCCGCACACTAGTACTAGTAAACCGCTTAGAGGATCTAAGCCTGTTCAGGAACCGCAGTGCGAGGCGGACCGTCCATGCCAATAAACCCTATAGGTTTCATTGGGCGACAGGGCTTGAGATGTCATTTCATCTCAATGTCGGGTAAAAGTCCCACAAAATTGGAAGCAACGTCTCCAAAATGACCTTTACAGTGTTGACGGGAACGTTAAGCCTCAAATCAATCAAACAAACAAAAACAGGGGGCCTCCAGTTTACATCCCGATCCGAAGGACGGTGCACTTTATGACATTCATCCCTGCAAATGATGTCAGTGGAGCGTGTTCGGACACCGAAATTTTATCGCCGCTGCCAGGGATCGAACCCTGGACCTCTAGCATCAGAGGCAAGTGCACTAACCACTGAGATATCACGCTCCACGAGCGTTAAATAACACAAGTTTGTAACTGGATGATAAACTTTACTTTGAGACTATGTAAATGGTGTGAGATTTTCCTCGTCCGTAATTACCAATGGGTGATATAACTTAATATTTCTTATAAATTTATATATTTTACATGTACCTTTCCTTTCTTTATGTATTTGGGGCTTGAAGGTACTTAAACGTTTGATCCTAGCATCGTGAAAAGTGAGCAGTACTGTAAAAAAAAAAAAATTGGTTCTTGGTGACTTTCAGTTATTTTTCTAAAGTTTAAACAAATTTGTTTTTCACGATCCAGCAAGAGTCCAGAAGGTGTCGATGGAATGGCAAACAGTGTAGACCCTGCTTAAGGAGCAGTCTGATCTGGGACTACATTGTTTGCTGAAGCCTATATTTTCCAATAAATATGACCATTAGGGTAATTGCTCTACTCATCATTGAAAGAATAATTGCCTTTATATGCACCCTGCTAACAAGATAATTACCCCAATTGATATTTCTTGTTGCCTATCACGTGGTTGAACTGATAAGTAAAATAAATATGCTCAACAAATTTAATGTTAATTGATCTATCACGATTAATAACAGGCCAACATTGTACAAAGATGAAGATAAAGAAGCTTTATTTAACGTCGCATATTCGAAACAAATAACATAAGCTCTGTAGAGCTTTTATTGCCACAAACAAAGTATTCTCTAACAAATACTTACCTGCCTTCATTTATCTTCCTAGGACTACCCCTGATAATGCGAGCGTCAGCCAAGGGAGCTCCTAGTACCATTTTTCAGGCCTTTGGTATGACACGGCCTGGGATCGAACCCAATTCCCGAAGCGTACGCTCTACCACTGAGCTATCGGGGCCGGTAAACATTTGCATATTTTGTAGATTTCAATAATAATAATATAAAGATAGAAATAATACTATTAAAATAATAATAATAATGATAATAATAATAATATCTGTCATAGTGCCTGGACAAAGCTTTAAGTACAACATTCTATTGCATTAGGGTCAATTACAGTTACGTCCCTTACTGAAATGGCGACACTCAGGGGATAAGAATACAGTTAGAGTAAATTAGAAATATTTTTATTACATCATAAAGTGGGTAATATATATTGTTCAGTCTTAAGCTTCTCGTAGAGAATACTAGTGGAAAATATTTTTTTATCCTAGCAACATAGCCTTCATCCAGATTTTTTTATTCCGCCCGGAATATTTTATGCCCTGGACGGAATCAAAGTATTCCGGGCGGATTTCTGTTGACCTATTGTGATTCCGCCCGGAACCTATTGGGATTCCGCCCGGAGGCGTTCTTGAATCTCGCCCGTAAACGTTTGCAGAATTCCGTCTAATTTGCATATTTCGCCCCAATATTACGCCAAGATTTCGCCCGGAAGCTTATATATCTTCATTAAGTTTCAAAAGCGTAAAAAGGGCAAATTTCCGGTCAAAATAGAAGAAAAATTTCGCCTTTATTACGGGCGAAACGTTTCATACACCGTACCTACCGCCTAAATCACATGTTAGGTATTTGGTTCCCTTCTTAGAGACTGTGGACTGTTTTTTATCCAGGGGTATAGTCTGGCACCAGACAGAGGCAGCCTCCGACTCCAGTGCTATTGCCAGGTTTTTCCTTTTGATTCCAGCCTAAAAATAAAACAAAGCTAGGCTACATCACGAAAACACACCTGTATAATTTTGACCCCCCTTGAACCCCACTTTTATATAGTAAAACTGGGGTTATCAGGGGTAAACCTTATTATCCCCTCGCACAACATAGTTGTGAGGGGGGATATAGCATTTGTCCCGTACGTACGTACGTACGTAAGTACGTACGTATGTACGTACGTACGTACGTACGTAAGTACGTACGTACGTACTTTGTCAGCGCTCTAGCGCATTCATTTCTTGACCGATTTTAATATAACTTCACACAAATGTTCCTTATGACAATATCTCGAGCGAGTTCGACTTTCAAGGTCATGACCTCAAGGTCAAGGTCACTGGCTATTTTTAGAAAAACTTTGTCATCGCTCTAGCGCTTACATTTCTTCACCAATTTCAATATAACTTCACACAAATGTTCCTTATAAAAATATCTCGAGCGAGTTCGACTTTCAAGGTCATGACCTCAAGATCAAGGTCACTGTGGCTATTTATAGAAAAACTTTGTCATCGCTCTAGCGCTTACATTTCTTCACCAATTTCAATATAACTTCACACGAATGTTCCTTACGACACTATCACAAATGTTCCTTATAAAAATATCTCAAGCGAGTTCGACTTTCAAGGTCATGACCTCAAGGTCAAGGTCACTGTGGCTATTTTAAGAAAAACTTTGTCATCGCTCTAGCGCTTACATTTCTTCCCCAATTTCAATATAACTTCACACAAATGTTCCTTATGACAATATCTCGAACGAGTTCCACTTTCAAGGTCATGACCTCAAGGTCAAGGTCACTGTGGCTATTTTTAGAAAAACTTTGTCATCACTCTAGCGCCTACATTTCTACACCATTTTCAATATAACTTCACACAAATGTTTCTTATGACAATATCTCGAGCAAGTTCGACTTTCAGGGTCATGACCTCAAGGTCAAGGTCACTGTGGCTATTTTTAGAAAAACTTTGTCATCGCTCTAGCGCCTACATTTCTTCACCAATTTCAATATTACTTCACACAAATGTTCCTTATGACAATATCTCGAGCGAGTTCGACTTTCAAGGTGATGACCTCAAGGTCAAGGTCACTGTGGCTATTTTTAGAAAAACTTTGTCATCGCTCTAGTGCCTACATTTCTTCACCAATTTCAATATAACTTCACACAAATGTTCCTTATTAAAATATCTCGAGTGAGTTCGACTTAAGGTCATGGCCTCAAGGTCAAGGTCACTGTGGCTATTTTTTGAAAAACATTGTCATCGCTCTAGCGCCTACATTTCTTCACCAATTTCAATATAACTTCACACGAATGTTCCTTACGACACTATCTCGAGCGAGTTTGACCTTCAAGGTCATGACCTCCAGGTCAAGGTCACTGTAGCTATTTTCAGAAAAACTTTATCATGGCTCTAGCGCCTATATTTTTTCACCAATTTCAATATAACTTCACACAAATGTTCCTTATAAAAGTATCTTGGGCATGTTCAACTTTCAAGGTCATGGCCTCAAGGTCAAGGTCACTGTGGCTAGTTTTAGAAAAACATTGTCATTGCTCTAGCACTTACATTTCTTCACCGATTTCAATATAACTTCACACAAATGTTCCTTATGACAATATCTCTCGCGAGTTCCAATTTCAAGGTCAAGGTCACTATGGATTTTTTTATAAAAACTTTGTCATCGCTCCAGCGCCTACATTTCTTCACTTATTTAAATATAACTTCACACAAATGTTTCTTATGACAATACCTCGAACCTGTTCAACTTTCAAGGTCAAGGTCACTTTGGCTATTTTTAGAAAAACATTGTCATTGCTCTAGCGCTTACATTTTTTCACCAATTTCAATATTACTTCACACAAATGTTCCTTATGACAATATCTCTAGTAAGTTCCACTTTCAAGGTCAAGGTCACAGTGGCTATTTTTAGAAACACTTTGTTATGGCTCTATCGCTTACATTTCTTCACCGATTTCAATATAACTTCACACAAATGTTCCTTATGACAATATCTCAAGCGAGTTCGACTTTCAAGGTCATGACCTCAAGGTCACTGTGGCTATTTTTAGAAAAACTTTGTCATCACTCTAGCGACTTCATTTCTTCCTTGATTTCAATATAGCTTCACACAAATGTTCCTTATGACAATACCTAGAGCGAGTTTGACTTTCAAGGTCAAGGTCACTGTGGCTATTTTTAGAAAAACTTTGTCATTGCTCTCGCGCCTACATTTATTGATGGATTTTTATAGAACTTCACACAAATGTTTCTAATGATAATATCTCGAATTGCTTTGACTTTCAAGGTCATGACCTCAAGGTCAAGGTGACTGTTGCTATTTTTAGAAAAACTTTGTCATCACTCTACCGCCTACATTTATTAACAGATTTTAATATAACTTCACACAAAAAATGCTTATCATTATATCTTGAGCAAGATCTTCTTTCGCGGTCATGGCCTCAAGTCAAGGTCACTATGGCTATTTTTAGAGAAACATTGTCATCACTCTAGAACCTACATTTATTAATGGATTTTTAAACAAATTTTACACAAATGTTGCATATGATAATATCTCAAGCAAGTTGGGCTTTTGCCATTTCAATGTTTCCACACACGAAGTTGTCTCGTGCGAGGGGATTTGTATCGCATGCGATGCCTTGTTTTTCTTATTTCTGCTTAAAATATATATTGTGGGTACTTGTTAGGACTGCCTCCCGATGAGGTGCTTCTAATGTGTACCCACAATCTATATTTTGAGCAGAAATAAGAAAAATATCACAATTTTTCATCTCAAAATCTTCATTTTTTGGCAATAATATTTAGTAAGTATTTGTATAGGCGTGTTTTCATAATGGTAGATGGATTGGCATTTCAGTTAACCCTAATACATGATCATGCACTGTCTTGTTAAGTCCGGCTGTTGCTCACTAAGGGGGATAATCTTTAACCTACTGTATACTGGGTCACTCTACCTGATATACAGTGAAATTCCGCTTTACAGACCACGTAAAATTAAGACTCATTCTGCTTTAACCTTTAACCTGCTGAATATTCAATTAAGCCACACTCATTTCTGACTTTGAACCAATCAGATTACTTGATGCAGCTTATTTCTACATATTCATAAACTGAATGTCAAACTGTGTAGATCCTGATCAGATGGCTTCTTCAGAAGCCATCTGATCTGGATCTACACTGTTTGCAAAGATAGGGCTTGTAGCCTACAGCAGGGTAAAGGTTAAAAAGATTATTTAGTAGGTTGCAGTTATTCTTTCTTTGCGTTTTCTGCATACAGTGTCCTCTGGTCAGAGACCACCTTTAGGACTGTTCAAGATAGACTGTTCAAAAGTGGTCTTAAAGACAACTTTTGAACAGTCCCAAAGGTGGTCTTAATATAGGAATTTTACTGTATACTGGTCAAATTCATTTGTTATTCACAGGATCTCAGGTCTAATATTTCATTTTTGGATGGGTTTTAGAAAAGAAAATAAAATCCTTTAAAAAAAGCGATGTCTGAGCGAGCAGGTGGGTGGGTCAAAGTTTACCTTTAGGTTAACCTTTTTTCAAAGTCTTATATTATCTTTATTCTTCATTGGATTGCTTTCATATTCAGATCATTGCTTAACTGGCAATACCCCTTCCATAAACAAACCATTAATGAAGTAAAAATAGGGATAAGAGGAGATAATTTGAAAAGGAAGATAAGCAGAGTTGTCATTCTTGCACAGGACACTCCGTACTGAACTTTTCTGTAATCCTACCAAGTATCATTAAAATATTTCAAACGGTTGCATAGTTAAGCATCGGAAATGAAATACTGAATATTATTGATCAGGAGGGTAGACAATTCGAAAAGGAAGACAAGTAGAGTTGCCATTCTTGCACACAATACTGCACTGACCTGTTCTATAATCCTACCAAGTATCATTAAAATATTTCAGATGGTTGTGGAGTTATGCTTCGGAAAAGAAAATGAAGTAAATGAAGTAAAATTAGGGATCAGGGGAGATGATTTGAAAAGGATGACAAGCAGAGTTGTCATTCTTGCACATGATACTCCAAATTGACCTGTTCTATAATCCTACCAAGTATCAATGACATATTTCAAACAATTGTGGAGTTATGCTCTGGAAACCAAAATGAAGTAAAATATGGATCAGGGGAGGTAATTTGAAAAGGAAGACCAGTAGAGTTGTCATTCTTGCATGTGACACTCCGCACTGAACTGTTTTATAATCCTACCGAGTATCATTAAAATATTTTGAACGGTTGCATAGTTATGCTTCAGAAACAAAATGTTGAATAATATTGATCAGGGGAGATAATTCGAAAAGGAAGATATTCTTGCACACAATACATGTACTCTGCACTGACCTGTTCTATAATCCTACCAAGTATCATTAAAATATTTCAAACGGTTGTGGAGTTATGCCCCAGAAACAAAATTGGAGTAAAAATAGGGATCAGGGGAGATAATTTTAAAAAGGAAGACCAGCAGAGTTGTCATTCTTGCATGTGACCCGCCGCAATGAACTGTTTTATAATCCTACCAAGTATGATTAAAGTATTTCGAACGGTTGAATAGTTATGCTTGCAGGGGAGATAATTAAAAAAGTAGATAAGCAGAGTTGTCATTCTTGTATGCAATACTCTGCACTGACCTGTTCTATAATCCTACCAAGTATCATAAAGATATTGCAAATGGTTGCAGAGTTATGCTCCGGAAACAAAATTGGATTAAAAATAGGGATCAGCGGAGGTAATTCGAAAAGGAAGAGTTGTCATTCTTGCACATGACACTCCACACTGACCTATTTTATAATCCTACCAAGTATCATTATAATATTTCAAATGGTTGCGGAGTTATGCTCCGGAAATAAAAACAAAGTAAAAATAGGGTTCAGGGAGGTAATGCAAAAACGAAGACAAGTAGAGTTGTCATTCTTGCATGCAATACTCTGCATTGACCTGTTCTATAATCCTACCCTGTATCATTAAAATATTTCAAATGGTTGCCGAGTACATTGCTCCGGCAACAAAATTGAAGTAAAAAAAAAAAAAGAGATCAGAGGAGATCATTCGAAAAGAGACAAGCAGAGTTGTCTTTTTTGCATGCAACACTCCGCATTGACCTGTTCTATAATCCTGCCAAATAAAATATTTCAAACTGTTGCAGAGTTTTATATGCTCTGGAAATGAAAATGAAGTAAAAATAGGGTTCAGGGGAGATAGTTCAAATAGGAAGCCAAGCAGAGTTGTCATTCTTGCATCCGACACTCGGCACTGACCTATAAAATCTTACCAAGTATCATTAAAATATTTCATGGAGTTGCGGAGTTATGCTCCGGAAATGAATTGTTGAAGCCAGCCGACGTACTTCATATTAATAACCAGAGTTTTCTGTTGGGAAACCTGGTTAATGAAAAACCCTCCATAATGCTGTTAGGTATTTTTCTTGTTAATCTATTTTTGAAGGAAAAAACAGTTAATTAAAAAGTTTTGTCAGATGAAAATATCATTTTAGGGACATTATGTTGCACACATGTGTGCTATACACCACAACCTCATTATACCATGACTGTTGTTAACAATTTTTGATATAACACATTTTGGGAGATAAAACCCCAAAAATGTACAGGGCCTGACAAATCCAAAAAAATTCCACTTGCCCACCGGGCAAGTAAAATATTTTTGCACTTGCCCAGCTCAAAATCCTACTTGCCCAGGATTTTGAAACTCAAAGTGGGGTTCGATGCGTGTGTGTGTGTGGGGGGGATAATGGTGACGATGATGACGACCAACATTTATAAATATAATCCAAGGTTTCTGTCAAGTTTCAAGCACAACCACTTTCTATTAGGGTCTATTTATTACATGTTTGTGTTTCTCTCCCATGGGAGCTCAGGGTTAATTGTATCGATTCCTGATCACTGCATTCACTTCTATTTATTTCCCTCTGGGTGGTAATACGGTAGAAAATACTGCTGTTGTCACAGTCATTAGCGGTACTTTTTCAAGTTAATTGCTGGCATAATACCTAAACGGATTACCAATTTAAGATACAGTTATATTGACACGCATGATAAACACGAGCTGCAGCCGATATAGATCTACTCAAAAGATCAGAAGTGTCAGGGTAGCGAGATAAAAGATTAAAAGAGTGCAGTTTATTTAGCTTGCAATTTAATGATCCAACCACAAGAAGGACCCCCTCCATCCAAAACGAACCCAAACTTTCACACCTGCCCTACAATCAAGTTTAATGTGATCATTATTTCCGCCATCAAAATCGTCGCCCACAAACCACAACTCCCGTTGTTCTGCATGCGATCGGTAAATGACGTCATCCGACCTCAGCAACCCCACACGTGTTTAACGTCATTGTTTTTATTATAATGGGGCTTATCTCTTTCATAACAAATGTTTGGAACCGGTAATAAAATTCTCGATAGCTAAGCGGTTGTGGATAGAGGCGCGACTAATCCACGGTTACCAACATTAAAACATTCGACTTTTTCCGCCAGCGTCTGCTATTTGGCGCCAAAACATAACCATTCACGAGATAGTAGAATAGTCCGTTTTTACTACCGTAAGGTGTAGCAAATCGTCTTAGGAGCTATTAAATCATTTTCACATTAATTTTGAATTAAATTTTATGGCAGGGATAAACGCAAATTACAGACATAACTTAATCTTATTTTCACACCTTGTCACGCTTATCGATAGCGCTGGTGGTACACGCTACACCAGAAATGAATGACACGCAACGCCGGGCAATCAGGTTTAATTGGTAATTATATGACAGGGATTAACAATAGTGTCATAATTGAACCGTTATAAAAACATAGATGATTTTGTCACTGAATTGCCGACAAAGCGGGAATGATTATGAATTATTACTGGTCTAGTTTTACCATATTTAAGGACTCAAAAGACTGGCAGTTGTAGACGATTTTTGCACTTGCCCGACCGGGCGTTGAAAGGTCGAAGTGCACCTGCCCGGCGCGATTTCGGACTTGTCCCGGGCGGCCGGGCAATGGATTTGTCAGGCCCTGATGTATATATTATATAGTAAAATTACCATAAATGGTCATTTTTGTATATAATCAATACCTATTTGTTTGATTGTAACATGGTTGTTTAACTAACATGGTTTCTCCTGCAGGGGCCAGTTGTTCAAAGCAGCGTTAGCTTAACGAGCTCGTTAGTGGTCATATTATTAATTGTTCTAGCAAGTTAAATATTTAAAATTTTGGTATTTTTGCTGAAAAAATGTGAGCAGCTTTTGCATATTTGCCATAATAAATGATTAAAGTTTTAACAATATGTTAGCTAACGACGTCATTAGTTTTGAACAACTGGCCACTGGATACCAACAATACTATTATATGAGGTTGTAGTGCGGGCCTCTGTGGCCTATTGGTTAGGAGCGCTGACTCTTGATCATTAGGTCTCTCACTGCTGTGGTTCGAGCCTCGCTCGGGTCACATGTGAGATGCCAAGTTCTGCAACTGAAGGTCAGGTGGTTTTTCTCCGGGTACTCAGGTTTTCACAATGAGTGAAATAATCTTGAAAGGGCCATAAATAAAACCAAACCCCCCCCCCCCCCCCCCAAAAAAAAATGAGATTGTATAGTGCGCTCGGTGTACCTCCACAGCAGCTTCTCTCATCAACAATTTAGCCCTGTCATCCCAGATAGCTGGAACAGTTAGGACAAAGAGAACATCATCCTCATCCACCACCTTGTCATTCTGACCCTGGTTGATAGACTTCATTATCTCCCCTTTCAAGTACTTCACTCCCATCGTGATTATTTTCTTGGCGCTGAGTCGAACCTTGCCAGAAACATCTGTCACCAGTGTTGAAGCATTCAAAGACTGAAAAACATAAATCCTAGTATTTTTCAACATGATAAACCCTGCCTTTGCAAACAGTGTAGATCCAGATTGGATCTGATCAGGATCTACACTGTTTGTCATGTAGTTTGTGAAATGAAGGAATTTATTATGCAAAGTAATATTTGATAGGCTGACAGTCAGAAATGATTGTGGCTAGATTGATTTGTTCAGCAGGACAAGGGCTAATCCATTGTCAGATTAAGAGAATCATCCTCTCTTCATATAGCAAGAAGCCATTTTGCAATTAAGGCTGTCTTGTTGAGTTATAGATTAGAAACTGATTTAGAAAATGGCTGAACAGTAAAGGCAAGTGAGTTAGTAAGTATGTGTGTGTTTGAGTTTTACGTCGCTCCAACAGCTTGGATCAGAGGCAGCTGGGACCTCGGATTAAAGACTCATCCGAAATTCTGGAGAAGCCCGGGATTGAACCCAAGATCCCTGGTTTATGAGGCAAGTAGCATAACCACTGCACCAAGGAGGATTCTAAGTAAGTAAGCAAGTAGTTATAATTTCTTTATTAAGAGAGGGTAGCTTGTTTGCTTCCACAAGGCCCTCTAGTTAAAACACAACTGACAAGCAATAAATTAGTATACACAAAATAAAGGCCCTGAGCAGATGCTGTATTCTGTGTGATCTGATCTAGGTTTGCTCCATTTTAAAATGGACAAACCTTAACTCTTAACCTGCTGTCACGACAACCCCTACTTTTGTAAACAGTGCAGATCCAGATCAGATCAGATCAAATCTGTTGACATTCAGTTTTGGAATTTTTAGAAATAAATTACATCAAGTAACCTGATTGGTTCAAAGTCGGAAATGGGTGCAGCTAAATTAATTATTTAGCGGGATAAGGGTTTAAGATGTTATTTGCTCATGTGATATATTAATGCATATTGTATGGTCCTCAAGAACCTCATCTCATTGAGATGGTTCTAATGAGTACCAAAAATCTATAATTTGCAGAGTAAATGCATAAAATACACAGCAGCACTAAAATGTTCAAAATACAGTGAAATTCCGCTATTAAGACCACCTAAAATTAAGACTAATTCTGCTTTGAAAAACCTTATTTAGTAGGTTTCAGCTATTCTTTCTTCCTGTTTTCGGAAAAGAGTGTCCTCTGGTCACAGACCACCTTTGGGACTGTTCAAAAGTGGTCTTAAAGACCACTTTTGAACAGTCCCAAAGGTGGTCTTAATAGAGGAATTTTACTGAACTTTATTTCAGTAGACCCCAAAACCCACCTGGTGAAAAACTGTTGATACACCAACAGGAAAACATGTCCATATAATTTTGACCCCTTAAACCCCAATTTTATATAGTAAAACTAGGGTATACAGGTGTAAACAACATTTTCTTATTTCTGCTCAAATCATAGACTGTGGGTACTCATTAGAACTACCTCAGAGTTTCAGCTCTAACAAGTACCACTAATGTATATTTTGAGCAGAAATGTGAAAAACATCAGAATTTTTCATCTGAAAATTTTCAGTTTTGGTTGTAAAATTTTCTATATATTTAGATAGGCATGGTTTCCTAATGTGTTTTGCTGGGACCTCAACAGCATACAATATTTTGGATTAACCGTATTCGACCCATTTACCGCACTGTGCGCTTAGTTTCTTCAAAATTGTATAAAACAAAATTGTAGTGAAAAAACTACCCAATAAGTGCACACTTGATACGAAGAAAATATGAAAAATAGCTTCCAAGACGATTATTTTATAGAGTTGAATTTCACCTTATATAGATATGATTGTCTGGGTCAAAAATGCACCAAAATTCAATATAAATTCAGGAGGAGAAATAACTAGGTTACTGTAAAATGTGCCCTTGTGCATTTTCTTTCCAAAAATAGCTTTGGTGTGCACTTATAGCAGCATGTGTGGTAATAGGTCGAATACGGTATATTTTAACATTGTCTTTCGCACTGAAAAAAAAGCACTTTTAATACGCCCTTGCAAAAAGTATTCCACAAATTCTCAGAAAATTGGTATATTCTAGAATATTCTAGAAAGTCTCAATACAGTTCTAATTCCAACCATCGAGGATTTCTTGAGACTTTCTAGTACATTCAGCTATTTGAGATTTTGTGGAATAAATAAGCAAATGATTTGAAGTTACTGTCATTAAATTGAACCAGTTAATGAGAAATAAATCTAAACAGTTCCAACCCTATCAAAGATTGAGATTTTTAAGTTACATTAATAATTTAGAGATTTACTCGTACATGTCCATTAGTAACCAAGTGAAACACTTTTTGAAGTCATGCGTCAAACGCATATTGTTTAGCCTGTTACTTTAATGCACAGTAGCAACCCATGAAATTAAATTGTGTATTGTTTGCTTATTAATCATGCACTATATGTGTTTTACTTCATTTCTTTTTCATATGGGATAAGATACATATGACACCATTGCCTAAAAATGAGAAAAATATAAAACAAAATCATCTTTAAAATGCTATTTCTACACATATGTTAATAGATGCCATATTACAACACACAGTGGATTACTGTAATGATCTTAAGTATTGGGACAGATAGATCTAAGCAAACTGTGCAGACCCAGATCAGACTGCTCCTGAAGGAGTCTGATCAGGGTCTACACTGTTTGTCATTCTGACTGCACATTTTCGACTCCTTGCTTGATTGTAAAACAAATTTGTCAAAATTTTAGGAGAATTACGGCAAGTACTTAAGCAACCAAATTTTTAGGGTTTTTAACCCTTGTCCTGCTGAATATTCATATATGCCACATCCACTACCGATTAACAACCAATCAGATTACTTGATGCAAATTATTGCAACAAATTCATAATCTGAATGGCAAACAATGTAGATCCTGATCAGATGGCTTCGTCAGAAGCCATCTGATCTGGATCTACATTGTTTCAAAGATAAGGCATATCCGGGATTAGCAGGACAAGGGTTAAGGTATTGTTAATGTCTCATCTATGTACCTACTGGATTATTGTGCAACTCCATCTTAAATCTTCGAAAGAGAATATACGCCTCCTTGTCCTCCTCCCACGTCTCAAGATATTGCTTCTCAGCCTCCTCTCCAAATGCCACAAACTCATAGTCTGTAAACAGACATCAAACTCATTAACCCTTATCCTGCTGAATAAATTAATTAGAGCCACACCCATCAATCAAATAACTTGTCATAATATTTTCTTTCAGTTTACAAACAGCATGACAAATAGTGTAGATCCTGATCAGATGGCTTCTTCAGAAGCCATCTGATTTGTCTCTGCACTGTTTGCAAAGATAGAGAATGCGGTGTTCAGCAAAATAAGGATTAACACATCTGTGAATTATAAGCAAAAAACACATCCATGTGATACAGTGCGTTCTTTTATTCCTATAAAATAGTCATTTTTCTGATAAACAAGAGGCCCATGGGCCACTACACTCACCAGAGGTCATGTGTTTTTACCATATATACAGGCGTAGCGTCCATCTTTGTCATGTGACTACAACCCCCCCCCCCCCACCCCCCACCCCCCAAAGTAACATGTCATTGCCTCATCCCACAGAGGCTCTTCATGTAATATTTGGTTTCAATAAGCCCAGCAGTTTTAGTTGAGAAAGAAGATAAAAATACTGAATCTAAGCTATCCAGGACAAAGGTCAGTAAATGACCTTGACCTTTGGAACTGATAAAGTTCTGTTTAGCTGATTGCAAATATCAACTCTGATGCCACAGTCTACAATAGAATGTTTTAACTTTTTTCCCATACAAATGTCTAAGTGACCAAATTTGACCTTGACATAAAACAGGTCAAGGTTAACCAAAGGTCATCATTTGAACAAACTTGGTAGGACCCAAGTGCCTTATTCTAGATATCTTTGGAATTGATATACTTCCATTCAGCTGATTGCAAATATAATTTCTGATGTCACAGACTACCTTGGAATCAGAAAATTCCACTGTTTTGCCTTTTTTTGCATACAAATATCTAAGTGACCAAATTTGACATTGACATAAAACAGGTCATGTGCGTCAACCAAAGGTCATCATTTATATAAACTTTGTGGTGCCCAAGTCTCTGATGCTGCATACTAAGTTTCAAGGTCATCGGCCATTTGGTTCCATAAAGGTTTTTTACCATATATGGGCATGACAGCCATATTGGTTATGTGACCCAGTCCCTATGAACAAAATTTTGTTAACCCTTCCCATAGAGGCTCCACGTGTAATTTGCTTTCAATTGGCCAAGTAGTTTCAGAGGAAATGTCATTTGAAAAATGTTGACGACGCAGACACAGACAACGGACCACTGCCTTAATATTATAAGCTCCCCTAGAGCCTTCGACTCTGGTAAAAATGTGAATTTTGTCTTATTCATACTACAAACATAGGTTGTGGGTGCTCGTTAGAACTGCCTCATTAAAGAACCTTCTCAATATAAAGTGAGGCTTAGTGGGTGTTCATTTCACAGACTTGTTCATGTGATGTTTAACTCAATATAAACGTGTAGTCTGTAAGGAAACAAGTCAAACTTATTTTAAATCTCTCTGTAGACAAACAAGTTAACCTCATTAAAATTTGTAATTTGTAAACAACAAGTCAAACTAGTTCAAAACCTGTAAACAAAAGTCAAAATCATCCACCAGACTGTAATCTGTAAACAAACAAACCAACACATCTTAAAACAAATTGCAGTCTCTTATAGTTCTTGAAAAAATGAACTTGACCATTTGGGTGAATCCATGGGTGTTCACAAATTTTCACAAAGTCAGAGAAACATGAAATATAGTTCAAGGTCAAATATTAATGCTTGCATTAAACTTGCCATCCCTAGATACTAGTTTGTACCAAGTAACATTAATCAACCTCTAATAGTTCTTGAAAAATAAACTTGACAATTTGAGTGAACGCTAGAGTGGTCGCAAATTTTCACAAAGTCAGTGAACCATGAAATGTCGGTCAAGATCAAATATTGATGCTTGCATTAAAGTGGGCATCCCTAGTACCGGATTAGATACAATTAAGTTTGTACCAAGTATCGCTAATGAAGCTCTTATTGTTCTTGAGAAATAAACTTGACCATTTGGTGAAGGCTTGGGTGGTCGCAAGTTTTCACAAAGCCAAATGAGTGAGTGAGTGTTTGAGCTTTACATCCCACCAACAGCTAAGGTGATATGGAGACGGGACCTCGATTTAAAGACTCATCCGAAAGTCTGGGGAAGCCCAGGATCGATCCTGTGATCAATGGTTTACAAGGCGAATAGCATAGTCACTACACCATGGAGGCTTCTACACAAAGTCAATGAACCATGAAATGTAGGACAAGGTCAAATATGGTTGCTTACATTAAACTTGCTATCTCTAGTTACACGTTTGCACACAGCAACATTATCTAAGTTCTAATAATTCTTGAGAATTTAACTTGGCAATTTGGGTGAACGCTAGGGTGGTCGCAAATTTCACAAAGTCAGTGAACCATGAAATGTAGGTCAAGGGCAAATATTGATGCTTGCATTAAACTTGCCATCCCTAGATACAAACTTGTACCAAGTAACATCTATCAAGCTCAAGAAGTTCTTGAGAAATAAACTTGACCATGTGGGTGAGCGCTAGGGTGGTCGCAAATTTTCAGAAAGTCACTGAACCATGAAATGTAGGTCAAGATCAAACATGGATGCTTGCATTAGTTGGCATCCCTAGTTACAAGTCTGTACCAAGTATCGCTAATGAAGTTCTAATAGTTCTTGACCATTTGGGTAAACGTAGGTGGTCGAAAATGTCGACGATTTGATAAACCGAAAACCAAATGGACAAACGGTCGGAAAATAGGACTCCCATCATGTTAACAAGTCCGTGAAACGAACACCCCTCTCAACCCCACTTTATATAGAGAAAACTGGGGTTTAAGGGGGTTAACAATATTTTTCTTATTTTTGCTTCAAGACATAGGTTGTGGGTACTCGTTAGAACCGCCTCAATAAGGCAGTTCTAACGAGTACCCACAACCTATGTTTTCAGTATATATAAGAAAAAATATCACGAAATTTCATAAGAAAAGTAGCCATTTTTGAGATGTGAAAAAATGCACTATATGTCACACGGGTGTGTTATAGTAATGTCTATCGCGCCATGCTCAACGAAAGACGTGTCCGTGTGCTTTTATCTGTGTTACGCCCAACCAACAACTAAGCGACCTCGATTTTCAGACTCATCCGAAAGTCTAGAGGAACCCGGAATCGAACCAACGACCCCTGGTTTGTTTGGTTGAAGTGAGGTTTGACTCTGCGTCAACACTATTTAGGGCATTTTGGAGACGTTGCTTCCAATTTTGTGGGACTTATAGCAGACATTCCCGAGCCCTGCCGCCCGAAGAAACCAATAGATTTACTATCCCTGATGCATGAGGCGAGCAGCTTACCACTAGACAAAAGACGTAATAACTCTTATGCGACCAGTGAAGACTCAGATCAGACTGGTTGCTCAGATTTGTCATTCTCCGTCTCGGACTGACAGTCGGAATGACCCATTATCAGATGATTGAAGCCTTCTGGAGTGGACACTTCTGTTTTTTTAATTATCCTGTTTTGTACCAAATCGAAACTTCCTTCTGTATACAGCAGGACTCCATTTCAAAATTTAGGGGTGACAGGTTATGTTTTCTTCAAAATTTATTTAGAAAATGGCTATTTTTTTTTTTTTTTTTTTTTTGCGAACAGTGTATGCCCTGATCAGTCGCCGCAGAACGCCTGCATTGTTTGCCAGCTACCCGTTTATGGGTTTATGGTACAAAATGGGTTAACCAACAAGATGTCAATCAAAACAACTGTTGTCTGGTTTGTCGTCTGCTGGTAACTTTAAAAGTCATTTTTGCAAACAGTGTGGATCTAGATCAGAATGCCCCTCTAGGAGCAAGCGGTCTGATCATGGTCCACACTGTTTGCCTGCATGAAAAATGTTTTAGAAGTTTGTTAGAAGATGCAGCATACGACAGACAACTTTTTCGGATGCATTTTTTCATGGCATCCCAAGGGTTAAGACACACCGGGTCAGTCCATTAAATAGGGGTTTAGTCAATAATTACTGACAGGATGGCAGACAGTGTAGATCCGGAGGAGATGGCTCAAAGAAGCTGTACATATGCTCCGAGTAATCTTTAACCCTTATCCTGCTGAAAACATTTATTTAGCAAACCCATTTCTCACTCTCTACCTGTCAAATTACTTGATATAATGTATAAACTGGACGACAAACATCTGGGGCCAGTTGTTCAAAACTAACGACGTCGTTAGTTAACGTATCGTTAAAACTTTGATCATTAAATATGGCAAATATGCTGATTTTTTGCTGGAAAAATGTGAGCAGCAAAAGCTGCTCACATTTTTTCAGCAAAATACCAAAATTTTAGATATTGT